>LPNX011149215.1:139758-292933 GCA_001517045.1 Pseudotsuga menziesii
ACAGTCTTGAGGGAGAGTACCAGCTCGATTAAAATATTCGGGTGGATATGAGGAGCAGATAATTCAGTTGGATATGAGTAGCTCCACGCTCATAGCTCGCAGAAATGGCAGCAGTGTGAATGAATTCAATGATCTCATATATCATCAATACGCAGCAATACAATTTATATGGCGGTGTACAAGCATAAAAAATAAGTTCTGCAACCCTTTACAACAATATTTTCAATTCTTCATAGACTTCACTCAAAAATCTAGGGTTTATGAATCAATACTAATGGAACAGCACCAGCAACCTGCCAAAAATCTCCATGATACCCGCAGCTTTTAACACAGTATCCAGCATGACTCCATATGCAGTCGAACAGAACTTGCAGCAGCTTGAAGAACTTGCAGGCAGTTTCAAGTAGGAAATTAGGGTTTCCACCCTAGAGAGGACGCACCAGTCTTCAACAAGCAATCTTCAACGCATCAGATTCAACACATCAGTCCTCAGTCTAACACATCAATCTTCAACATAGCAACTGCGCCATCTCCAATGCAGCCTTCAGCAACATGCAGCCTTCAACGCAAGCAGCTAGCTCGATCCTTCAGAAAATTTAAAGTTCATTTCGTTCTGTCTGTCCCGGTTAAAACACTTACACGGTTTCTATAGTCAACATGATGCCTATAAACAATCATCGGTTGTCTCCGTTGATTTTCTACTTCAAATTTGCAGTTATTTCATGTATTTGGACATTTGTAAAATAGCATTGCTTTGTCTTCAAAATTTCTTAATTTGCCTTCTTTTCACTCTAAATATTCAACAGCTTTTGCTATCCAAGGTTATAAAATGCAAGCAATCCATAAATAACTCACAAAAATGCATGCATTAAGGTTTCAGACCTCTCAAATGGACAAAACTTGACCTATACAAGCCGGCGTCCTTCACAAGGTGCAATTTTAGAATCTGTAACTCCTTTATAAAGCCAAAGAACCGTCCGAAGCTTCAAATTTAGCGCAGCTCCACGCTGTATTCACCTCCACGCACCAGATCGCAGCACTTGAATTAATGCAGATCGCAGCATAGATCACATCACTCCACGCATATACTCAACGCAGATCGCAGATGTGAGGAGGGAGTGGCAGATTATCACACTGTCGTTTCAAATTCTTCTACAATACCATAGTGTATTACAACTCCATGCAAATGTAAGTAGGGATCAGATGGTGTGTTACCTAAATATGGATTGGCCGCTGAAGGAATTCTTCAAGCAAAAGCTGCAGCAGAACTTTTGACAGCACTCAAATCAAGGTTACAGAGGCACTGAGGGAACGATATTTGAGTATAGATATTATGCGACCGGGCAACCTCAGCCCAAAGCTACGATTATCAGTCACAATATATGAGGCTTCGATTAGGGCAATCTCGCTAAACGCATGTAGCAGAGAAAGCACATACAATAGGTATAACTCACGTAGCAAGCATATATTCAAACTCAGGATTAGGTATACACTGGAAATAACGCAGAGGTAGACTGAATGGTGGATTCTCACAAAAACATTGTGAATATTATTTTAGACTCAATCCACAATGCAGGTCTGGAGGAGAAACGCATCTGGATTAGGGTTTGCAGGACACAAACTCAATCATGAAGGAATTGTAACACAGACAATGCATGCGACTCGACTGGCAGACTGATGGAGCAGTCTGGCAATGGACTGGCAAGCAGAATGGTAGTAATGGGTAGAAATGCAGGCAGGAGTTACGGCAGGAAGGCAGCCAGGCTCTGATACCACTTGTTGGTAATAACTCCCGATTCTATTACTCCAATGCAAATGCCTATATTTATACAAATTATATGACGGTTGATCTTCATCAACCTTTTCTCCTTCCTACGTGACTGTTCAGCTAACTATTTATCTATTTATTTACAATATTATAATCATGTCGGATTATATTCTAACATATTCTTTGTTAAATACCTTTCCTGCTAGTATTAGTCTCATCATGATGGTAAGAATTTTATTTAAATAGCAAGATATATTTTATGCTTGACAAGACTTCAAATTCTTAACTTAAAATTCAGATGATATAGATTTATATGCCATAACTGAATACTACTTTCCAAGTAATTATGTACAGAGGAATTAAAACCCTCCAATACTAATATATTCCAAATAAGTATAGTATGCAAGAAGGTTATAATCCCTTGTATCTTCAAAATAATAGAAGTAAGATGTGGGTACATAAACTTTAACAATACACACCACATTCATTCAAATAGTGGCCAAGTTATCAAGTTAATCATGGTGTAAATAGTAACTACGTGTATTCTTTTATTTAATTTAAACTACTGGCTTTATAGCTCTACCATTTCTTACTCTACTAGTAAAGAAATATTTATGGCTTTCTACTCTTCACGACTTTAATGGACATCAAAGAGATCAAAATGCTATAAGAACTACAATTCACATTTACTAGAAGAAAAGCAACTGTCTCCATCACAGTTAAAATTGTAAATCTCTTCTCCTTAGCATCTTGAAAAGAAGGACTGATAAATGATTTTTCTTTTACCTCATTAAGCTTGGTAATTTGTTTAGCATTTGTATACTTTACGGAGTTATTTCTCTTGCGACGAAATCTTAACTGAATGCTTTAAAGTTACGAACATGAAGCATCCAAACTTCTTACTTGTAAGTTTGTCAGAACAGGAAAACTTCCGCATTAGCTCGAAAGCTAAGTAAGCCCAGATTTTCGTGATAGTTCCACCTTGTAATGACATTAAGAAAACAAGTCAGTAAACGGAAAAGAATTGTTCTGTAAGATAAACATAACCAATTAGATGATTCAGATAATTAATTTGGTAACGTATAACTAATTTATTAATTAGTTTGCTGTATTTATGAAAATTATATGCTTTTAAAAAATTTAAATTTTTCAGAAAATTTGGGGTTATGACAAGAAAGCTTAAGCCTATCGGGTATGGTCCTTTTCAGATCTTGGAAAAGATCGATACTAATGATTTTCACTTGAATTTACCTCCATACATGCAAATTTATTCAGTTATCAATGTTGAGAATCTTAAACTGTATGAGCCTCCTATGATCATGGATGAGGAAACTAGCATACAGATTCCTTCAATTGATGATATAGCACCTGAATATATGAATGAGTTGTAGGATGATGTTATTCTTGACAGAAATGTAAGGACTTCACAAAGGGGGAATGCTGAGTACCTTCGAGTGGGACTTAAAGGCATGCATCCTAGCAAAGCAAGATGGATGGAGATTAGAAAAGTGAGGGAGCTTTACCCTCACTTACTTGCAGAATGATTCAAGCTTTTGGTGGTCCAAAAGCTCTCCAATGGGGAGGAATGATCCAGTGGATTATTCATCTTCAAAAATTACATTGATCCAATATGGTACAAGGATTATTAATCTATTGTTTTTACTCATATGCTAAACATTATATGCACAGCCCACGCAGTTATCGCGTAAGCTGCGTAGTTGCGCATGAGCCATGCAGTTATGTAGGGGCCACACAGTTTGCACACCATCATAGTGGAGCATCAAATGGTTCGTGAAAAGCCGCGCGGTCATGTTTGCTGCAACATACATATCGTGCTTGCTGTGACACATATATTGGGGTTGCCGCGACATAGATATCACATTTATGCTGCGACTGGTATGCTGCGACAACGGATTAGTCATATGCTGCGATATGTATATCGCAGTTGCGATGACTTACACATATCAATTGCTGCAACTTTTGTGGAGTTGGTGGTTACATCAAACGGTTACGTTAAGTGGCATAGCCTAGTTTCAAGTCATTGCAACGTGTTGTGAGTCGGCACATGTGCGTGGAGTTGGTTGCAACGTTTTGGGGATATGGAACGTCATGGTAACATAATTCTTCGGCTATGACTTGGTGGGATGGCATGATTCAGTTTTAGCATATGGTTGTAATGACAATAAAGAAGATTTCGTTAATTATCCTTCCTTGGAACTCTTAAATAGTGGAGGTTGGCCACCGAGAAGGAGGGGGGTAGACTGTTTTGAGAGCGCAGAGCATCATTTCTCTATTATGAGAAGCTTAGAGAGCTTTTTCTGCACAGTGTCTAGATGATGTTACTGTAGAAGTCGACATTCTCTGTTATAGTTTAGCTTTCTTTGTCTTTGAGTGCTAATTGTAATTTTCAGAAGAGAGGTCTTCAAGACTTTGTACATCATTCTATTTACAGCTGCTGAAGTTGATTCCATAACCATTTTTGTACCATTTAAAGAGATTAATTGGATCGGTACCCATTGGAGAGGGACTGGGAGACGTAGCCCAGTGGAGGGGGTGAAATCCGTTATCAACTTCTGTTTGTGGCTCTCTAATTCTGTGTCTTCTTCTTTATATATGTTTATCAGTGTTGTTTTTCCTTTCTGTTCTAACCATTTAATTCCTGTTAATGCTGTTCCATTAATTAACATGTTGTACGCATTCTTTCAAAACAAACTTTTAATGCACTCAAGTTGAGGTCTGACGGATCAAGTGCAAATCCGGATCCATTTTCCAGCCTAACCTTAGCAAGTGTACCCATGTCCACATCACAACTTGTCACCCACAACCTGGAAAGTGGCCCAAGCACAGTCATGTAGACTATCATCAGTCAGCTTCCACCACCTATAGTGACCAGCTAAGCTGGCCCACTTGCAACACATGGGGGAAGTGGCCTCTTCACACACACGGGGGCAGTGGACCATCCACTTACATTGCCCCTACTATCATACACGGAGGAAATGTCCCCGCCACTCATACTATCCCACCCACAACACTTGGGGGCATTGGCCCATCCGCAATGTTGCCACCGCAAGCACCCCCAGCTCTGTAGATGCATTATGCACCTGCAAACCCCACCACCATCGCAGCTCCATCCCACATCAACTTGGGGTCAAATATTCCCTTCATGACTCATCTTAACTTGCCTGATTTGGCTAGATTAAAAAACGACCCCATCTGCCACCAAGCTTTTTGGCCACCCATGCCAACTAAGCTGCCATCATACATCCCCAAGTTTGAAGGAAAAGTAGGGGAATGTCCCCAAAACCACATGATGACATTCCATCTATGGTGCTCATCGAATAGCATCATAGACGACTCCATTAGGCTGAGGCTATTCCAATGCACCCTTACAGGTGCTACGGCCAAATGGTACATTGAACTACCATAGGACAAATATCTAGACTTCAACTCCCTAGCCTTCATGTTCCTATAGTATTTTCAACTCCCCATTAGATACAACGAAGGGGTGGAGATCCTGTTATCCTATCGCCAAAGAACTGCCACTCATATAACTGACCATATCCATGAGTGGCGGCGACGTCACAGTCTATGCAAAATCCAACTTGATGACAGGATCTTCTTGGATTGGTTCCTTAAGACCTTGCTCCCACCCATAGCAAAGGACATTGCATCCAAACGTCCCCAATCTAAATAAGAGGCCATACTGAAGGCCCAACAATTTTACCTTATCTATGCTCAGTCTGGATACCTATATACCGTTATTCTAGAAACTCCCTGTCTGAGTACCTTATACCGCGGTGCACCGGGGGCATCCCATGTTGTGGACAACATCATAGGATTGGTCTCCCAATAGCCGCAACCTCGACCGACACCACCTACTGTTACACCACAACCAAGCAACACTGCTAATGTTACTTACCAAAACCAAGCTCCGAACTATGCTAGAATGATGTCCTAGTCTATAGCAACAACTTCCTATGCACAACCTACGCCACCGCAGCAGGCTCAGGCCATGGCTTGGCCAACACAGCAGTATGTGGGGAAAATTCCCACATTTGTGGCACCACCACCCCCAGAAATATTCTATGCACTACCAGTGCAACCAGTTCAAGCCCCCGCCCCTGCTCCACCCGCTTCGTTAACACAAGTGTTCACACAACAAAACCGTCCCAACCATCCTCCCCCAACAATCAACAAGGGAAAGCTAGAAACAACCGGCCCCACAACCAAGGCAATAACCAACCACAGGGAGGTGGTCAACAACCAAACCCTCCCAACAATGCTGCGGCTAACCAACCGGCCCAAAACCCCCCACGACAGAATGCACCAAGATGCAATGCCCTGTTGCACACAAACCAACCATGCAAACTCTATGATGTTTATGGGAATTACACGTTCGAGTGTCCCCACATGGATTGCACTAAGCAGACCATTCAAAACAAGGCCCAACAGGCTGCCAATGCTTCCAATCAAGCCCAACCCAACCAGGCACCACAAGGACGTCCCCCCATGGTGCTTCAAAACCCACTACCAATCCAATGGTTGGTGGAAACCGCACCCCCTCCCCAGGCCAATCCCAACACTCTGGGGGCACCTCCCATGGCCAAAACAGGTGTTCATCACCTGCTAGCCATGACGACTGAAGAGGTCAACTTGCAAACCAGATATAATCAGTATGGTACCAGCACCAAACCCGTTGACCCATTAGAAACATCCACATCTAAGATAGTCAACTTGCCTCTTCAGTTACCCCTGTTCCCGTGCCCCCCCATATGAAAAGTTTCCAATAATGCCACATCTAGAGTTGCAATTAGCTATAGCATTGTAGATGATTTGGCCCAAACGCCAACTGCCATGCCCGCTCTTGAGGTACTTAAAACATGCCCAACGCAGTGTAAAGCCTTACTAGATGCCCTATGGGCAGTAGACCCCTCTGACTCCAAGCTGATTACCTTTGACATAGAGAATGGGGAACCATGCATGCCCTCCACTATTGCCTTCCAAATCCCGCTGTCCATCTGAAATTTGGTTGTGCACCTGTGCATAGTGGATGAGGGGGCATTCATGTGCATCATGTTTACTTTGGTTTGGAAGAAACTTGGATCACCAATTCTGCAACCATCCTCCACAACTATGCGGGATTACGATGGACATCCCACTAAATCCCAAGGAATCCTCCCACATGTCCCCATCACATTAGTCAGGAAGACAGTCCTAATTGACATCAAGGTCATCAACGCTCATCTTGACTACAACGTCCTCCTCTAAAGGAGTTACATGTATTCCATGTGAGCAGTCGCATCAACTATCTTTCGTGATGTTCCCCCACGAAGGGAAGATTGTGTCGGTTGACCATCTCACTTATCATGATCCGCAAGGGTTAACGGCACCAGCCAACGTTATCCCGACCATCACCACCATTGAGCCGCAAGGGATGAACACACATGCCAATGTCGTCCCTACAATTAACACCATGGTTGAAAACACACCAGCCTCCCCATTGTTGAATGTAGGCCCTAGGTTGTTTACCGATCCCACCATGACGACTCCTTTCCCGTTAGTGTCACCACCGCCGACACAAAATGAAACTGCATACTTGTGCATGGTCTCATCTAGCACCGTTGCACCCAAACAAAAACCGTAGCCACAGCCCCAACCACAACCACAACATTGTCTGTAGCCGCAACACCAATAACAACAACAACATCACTCGCAACAACAGCATTACACGCAGCCACAACCACAACTGCATCCCCACATGCAACCAGCTAGGAGTTATGTGGGCTCATTTCCAGTCCATACGATTCCCTTCCTCTCCCCCCCACCTGGTGTCATGAGAAAACCGGTCATTAGAGGAAATTTCAACTCAAAATGGGCCTCCTAAAATGAACTAATAAAATAATAGTTAAAATAATAAAATAATATTTATTAATTTTGGAGGAAGAAAAGAAAAAAACTACTTTTTTGTTTGTATTTTTGACATATCTCCCTGTGTTTTTACTCAAATTACTATCGGGGGAGCTCATTGGATGCGAAATTAAATTCCGCATCCAACGAGTACCCACTAAGAATACTTTTGACGGACCCCGCTACCCCAAAAACAAGAAATACTTGAAAAAATGGAATGATGACATCATCATTCCATTTTTTAGGTATTTCTTGTTTTTGGGGTAGCGGGGTCCGTCAAAAGTATGCCGAGTGGTTGGATGCGGAATTTAATTCTGCATCCAACGAGCTTTCCCGATCGAAATTTGAGTAAAAACACAGGGAGATATGTCAAAAATACAAACAAAAAAAGTATTTTTTTTTATGATACCTATCCCCAAATTTATATTAAAAAAGTGTTTAAGACCTATACGGTATTTCAAATTTAAAGCAATTTCATTGGCTAACACATGATGACATGGAATTTGAATAAAAGTTAAAAGGCCCATTTTGAGTTGAAATTTCTTCTAATGCATGGCTACCTTAAGCCTACCCAATTTTACGTTGGGAATCCTGGTGTGGTACCTTGATCCACCAGCTCAACCACCAATGACCCAGGTGGTCTTAACCTCGGTGCAACCCATCACGGTTGAGTCTCACTCTCCACCTGGTCCACACAAGCCAACCGTTGCACCTACACCTAGACCACCCCAACCCAAAAGGGCTAGGGGCAAGAATACCAAAGCCACTGCAAAGCTACGAAAAGTCCCACCTTGTGTCGTCTGCGAGCAACAGGGCCATGCAGCTCAGAGTTTCCCTGAAATCCCAATGATCTGTGTGCATTTAGATGCCATGGATACAATTGAAAACCTCCCCATGGTTGAACTCCCAATTGCACCAATAGTCAGGAACAAGGCATTAAGAACAAACCCTGCTTGCACCCTTTGCGGCTTGTATGGCCATTATTCTCATCATTGCCAAGACCTGCCCGAATTTTGAATGGATCTAGATGACCTCCATCAAAATTGCCTTAAGTATAAAATCACCTTGATCGAAGAAGTACACCCCCCATCGCCTTCTTTAGACACCATGTCTATTTACATGATGTCCAGTTCAACTGACCCACTTGTCTCCACCATCATCGACAGTACATCAAACCTATCTCTTATGTTGTTTCCCTAGCCACCGCCGCAACCTCAGTTGCAACCTCAACCTCAGTTACTAGGGAAACATAGGGGTTCATTCCCACTCAACATGATCCTTTTCCTTTTCCTTTTCCCTTTCCTTTTCCTACCATCTGAGATAGTGAGTAAGTCTATCTTGGCAACCCGCAATCTACAAGATTTCACACTGGGAGATCCTATGTGGTACCTTGAACCACCTACCCTACTTCTAAGGCCGTAGGATGTGTTGAGTCATGTTCATCCAATTGAGATGATGTTGCACCTACCTTCAGGTCCATTAAAGACTCCTCCCTATCTCGAGGCCTGCCCCTCTTCCTCCAACAGAGACTAGGGGAAAGGCCACAAAAACCATAACTAATACCATTTACATGATCTCTAGCACCGGTTTCCATTCCGTCTCATCGGCTGTGGAAGATGCACCTGATCTATCCCAACACCACTTACATGATGATGGGGAGATCTGTAATACCACCTCTGGTTTTACCCCATTCCCTTTAAACCATAGTGTAGAATCGGTTCTTCCCATAAAAGACTAGATTCTATCATCTCGCCTTGCCAATGACCTTCATCTCGATAAGGGGGAATACCTCTTCATTGACTCAGACAGTCGACTCTTGAAGAAGCTGTGCAATGGGCTCCACCTCAAGAGATTCTATGCCTGGTATAAACACTATGAGTCCCTTATAGCGTAGTTTTTTCCCTTTCTTGTTTTTCAATGTTTTTTAGCACCATTAGATGCTAATCCAAAGTCACCCGGAACCTATTCGAGACACCTCTCACACCTCTGTGCCCAAATTTCCATCGTATCATGTTTAACAAGTAATTTTGTAGCGTCCTTGACCCTCTGACCGGCAAAGAGAACCCTACCATGGCGTTAACCATCTGGGCTAAGGGTCCCATGAACATGTACATTCATGAGATGCTGAAATGTTGAAAACACAATGCTTTGAACGGGAACATGCCTACATGATTATTCATCATACAACAGAAGCAAACATACGTTCATACAAGCATTCAACATGTTCATCATAATCATTAACAGTAAATAGGATTGCAGAAGTAAAATAGACAATATTACTTATCTTATAAAGAACTCATTCCGCAACCAGCTACATCGCTACACCGTTCCACCCAACCATAGGCTAGAGTGCTCCTTAATATCTCAACAACGCTGCTACCCCCGAGATGGGCATGATTCTCCAAGGAATAAGGAACAAGCAAGCTTACCAATAGCCAAGGATACACAAAACACATCCAAGCCAACATAGTTGGGTTTATCAGGCCATCCAAGAGTTGGGAAAGGCTAAATGCTAAGCCGGTGAGCCCATTACTGAGCTAGGAACACCTACACCAGAACTAGCCTGACTTCTAAGACACCCACACACACCCAACACAAGGAATCAGTCCCTTCTCTGATACACAGTCCCTCAGGCCCTGTCTTCCCTTCCAGTGCTATTCAGGGTTGTGGAGAAGAAAGCTAGCCCTCTAGCTCTATCTGTGTGGTTTCCAAACACACCAGGTTTATCAAGAAAACCAAGCCCCCATCCCTGCTCCCAACACATTCCGAAGACCAACCACTGCATACACGCAGTCACACAAGCAATTCACAGCTTGGTTAAGGAAAACACTCCTGAGTCGTTCTTGGCCCTATCGTGGCCAAAGTGACTCCAAAAAAACCTACAACAGTCCCAAAATGTATCAGCGAACATAGTTCACAATGTGGGGAAAACAATAGTCCCTCCTAGACAACGAAGCAAACGGAAAAGACTTACACAGGCCGCACTAGGGAAGAAGATACAGACTCTGAACATGTGTGTGAGGAAATTTACATCAGATCTTTGGAATTTGGATGGAAAACATGATGGATACCACTCTATGGAAATGTGAGTGACCTCCGAAACGGCTCCCTCTTCCTGGCTGCATGATACAACACAGGAAAGAATCCTGTGCATGAGAAAATGAATAGACAACCATCCCAACATGAGGATGAATAGACAATGGAGAGAATCGCATAGTCGAAAATGCGTGAGTGTTTCAGCACCGTCGTGGAGAGAGTGGAAATCTTGGAGAGTTCATTTCATTTTCCCAATGTGAGGTTCCATTGCTGGTGGAGTGTGCGGGTGGGAAAGGACGTCTGACAATCCTGCCAGCCCCACTCCCAAACAATAAATACCTCAACTACTTAGCAGAACGTTTAAGGTGGTAGTTGGATAAGACAAGGGAAGTTGAGCAATTCAAACAGGGTGGTGACACATGGATTTTCCCCCCCATAGCCCAAGGTTTGACATCCCCCCACCCTTATCATTATGAGAATCATGCCCCTTCTCAACTTAGTTGCTGCGAACATAGCTGGTTGGGGTTCATTTTTATTAAAGATGCATATTTACATGATGACAAAACTTAATATATGTCGTATACCATGATAGACCATTGGCAACGATTCCGTTTTCTGAAACATAACACAATTAAATCGATGGCGAGGCTTTTTCCTTTAGCTCCACACCATGATTCATTACATTATATATATCATGTATGTTTAATGCAACGGGGTCAAAACCGGGATGTTACATTCCCCTCCCCCTTCAATAGCACTGTCCTTAGTTCTTTACAAAATTGAACAAAATGCTACACTGGTATCGCCTTAGTGTTCTGCAGAATTGAACAAAAATGGGTGTGCCAATTGCATGGCATACTCCAGCTCCCATGTAGCCTCTTTAGGTCCGTAGTGCTCCCATTGCACCTTTACCTGACCTATGGCCTAGTTCTGAAGCATTGTGACCTTCCTATAGAGGATGCGCATTGGCTCGATTCGGAACTCTCCCTTGGGTTCCACCTGAATCACACCCCAATTTATCACATGGTTAGGATCATGTACATATCTCTTAAGCAAAGAAACATGAAAAACATTATGAGCCCTAGTGCTAGCAGGCAATGCAAGTCTATATGCAATAGGCCCTATTCTCTTAAGAACTTCAAATGGCCCACAGTATCTAGGTGATAGCTTGGCACAACTTCCAATCTTCAAGGAACTCTTCCTTTCCCTCACTCTAAGGTAAACATGATCCCCAACGTTGAACTCCTTTTTCACCCTATGCTTATCTGCATAGCTTTTCTATATGTCCTGTGCTGCTTTTAGATTCTTCCTGATCTTTACAACCTCTTGCTCCATCTCCTTGAGAAATTCTGGCCCAAGAACAACCCTGTTCATTGGGTTATCCCAAGTCACTGGTGTCCTACACCTTCTTCCATACAAATCTTCATACGGACTCACCCTAAGGATGCCTGTTGTCCATTGTTGTAAGCAAATTATACCAAGTGTAAGTAATCTTCCCACTTGGTAGGTTTGTCCATCATGTACATGTGAAGCATGTCTTCAAGAACCTGATTAACTCTTTCTGTCTGCCCATCCGTCTGAGGATGGTATGCAGTGCTGAAGTTTAACTTTGTACCAAAATCTAAAAACAACCCCTTCCAAAAGTTGGAAGTGAACTTGACATCTATGTCAGAGACTATTGCCTTAGGCAATCCATGCAATTTGAAAATATCCTTCATGACGATCTTTGCAATTTCATCAGTCTTATGCGTAGATTTAACCGGTATAAAATGTGTTTCCTTTGTCAACTTGTCCACCACAACCATGATGGAATCATGGTGTCTCCAAGTCATTGGAAATCCTGTAATAAAATCCATGGAAATAACTTCCCATTTCCATTCTGGAACTGGCAAAGGATGCAACAAACTTGCTGGATGTTGATGCTCAACCTTTACCTGTTGACATTTCATACACCTCAAAATGTATTCAACCATATCCCTTTTCATTCCTGGCCAAAAGTATTGCTTTATAGCTGTAGCAATGGTCTTTTGGTATCTTGGGTGACCAAAATATGGAGCTTGATGGATTTCATCCATAACAACTCTCCTCAAATCAACTACATCTAGAATATAAATTCTACCTTTATAAGTGAGAAGTCCATCTTCTTCAAATTTTCATCCCTCATACCTCTTATCAAGACTTTGCTACTGCAATTTGTCTTTTACCTGCTCATACCATTCATCTCCAGCAGCATGACTAACAATTTGCTACCTCAAATCTGATTGGAAAATACTAAGAAATGCCACATGCATTTCCTGCACCTTCCTGCAGTGCATCAACTACCTTATTTTCCTTTCCCTTTATGTGCTTGATTTTGAAATCAAACTCACGTAAAAATTCTAGCCATCTTGCTTGCCTAACATTTAGAGTGGGCTGATCAAATAGATACTTCAGTCCACAGTGATGTATTTTGAGCTCAAATCTTCTACCCATCAAGTAATGCCTCCACATCTTGAGGGCATGTACTATGGCTGAAAGCTCTAGATCATGAGTGGCATAGTTCTTCTCATGCTCCTTTAGCTTTCTCGACTCATAACATATCATGTGGTTGTCCTGCATAAGGACTCCTCCAAGCCCTTGTCCGCATGCATCGGTACACACCACAAAATGTTTCTCTAGATCTGCAACCTTCAATATGGGTGCACTGGTGAGAAGATTCTTCAACCACTGGAAACTTTCTTCACACCTTTATGTCCATTCAAACTTCATCCCCTTCTTTTGCAAAGAAGTGATGGCATGTGCAACTCTGGAGAATCCCTCAATGAATCTCTTATAGTATCCTACAAGTCCCATAAAAGATCTTACATCCGCCACATTTCTTGGAGTAGGCCAATTCATAATGGCTTCAATCTTTTCAGGGTCCAAAGATATACCCTCCTTCGAGATAATGTGACCCAAGTACTGAATTCTATCTCTATAGAAGTCACACTTGCTCAGTTTTGCATACAGCTGATGTTCCCTGAGCAATTGCAATGTCAAACTCAAATGCTCTTCATGCTCTTTCTTATTCTTAGAATAAACAAGAATGTCATCAAGGAAAACAAGAACAAACTTGTCCAGATATTTGCTGAAGACACTATTCATAAGGCACACAAATGTAGCTGGTGCATTTGTGAGACCAAATCGTACCACTACAAACTCATAATGTCCATACCTTGTTCTGAAGGCTATCTTATGGATGTATTCATCCTTGATTCTCACCTGATGGTAACTACGCCTCAAGTCAATCTTGGAAAATACCTTTGCTCCTCTTATTTGATCAAAGAGGTCATCAATCCTAGGCAAAGAATATTTATTCTTCATAGTAACCTTGTTTAGCTGTTTATAATCAATACATAACCTGAGTGTACCATCTTTCTTCTTTACAAACAAAACCGGTGCT
This sequence comes from Pseudotsuga menziesii, assembly GCA_001517045.1. NCBI lineage: Eukaryota > Viridiplantae > Streptophyta > Pinopsida > Pinales > Pinaceae > Pseudotsuga > Pseudotsuga menziesii. Next base: position 153,891 of record LPNX011149215.1, read on the forward strand.
CCCCAAGGAGACACACTCGACTGGATATACTTCTTTTCCAACAACTCTTGCAGTTACATCTTCAATTCTAGCATCTCTGATGTACTCATCCTGTAGGGTGTCTTGGAAACTGGTGCTGTTCCTGGCACAAGTTCAATTGTGAAATCAATGTCCCTCTTTGGAGGAAGCTTTGGAATCTCATCAGGAAATACATCCCTGAACTCCTGTAACACCTGATAGTCCTCCAACCTAGGAGTTTCATCATCTGATGTCTCCAAAATATGAGCTGCATACAACTAGCAACCCTTCCTACATAACTTCTTTAACTACATTGCTGAAACCTGCCGTACCGAAATCACCTTTGGAATACCTTTCACAACTACTAGGTTCCCTTCTTCATTCATGCATTCGAAAGTCTTATTGTAACAGTCAAGCTTCACCCTGTGAGCTTCTAACCAATCCATTCCAATGAGAACATCATAGGAACCAAGCGATAGAACATTCAGATCTACACAAGTGACCAATCCATCCATGACCAATGGACATTTCTCCACCACTCCACTAACCTTTCTCTTAGTTCCAGTGGCTAGTTGAACTAACCAAGACTTCCTATGCTTTACTTTCTTAAAAGCAAAAATCTCCACTACTCTAGGAGTAATGTAACTATGAGTAGAACCAGGGTCAATCAAAATAGAAACAGGTTGTTCAACAATCTTACCTGCTGATTCAACCACAGTTGACTGGTGATCTGCCTGGTGGTCCTCTAATGCTGCATAAATCCTAGGGACTGCCCTTGCTACTTGACCCACTGTTTCTACTTCCTGAATGTTATAAGCTATCCTTGCACTCTCATTCTAGAGTGGACAATTTCTGCGCATGTGGGGTCCTCCACATTTCTAACATTGAAGTGGTCCTCTATTCTGTGGTGGATCCTTAGGCTTTTGTCCTGTTGCTCCAACTGGTTTACTCGCAGCTTGGGATGGCTACTTCTGCTGATTACTGAAGTTAGAAGGTTTGAAACCTTTCTTTATTTGGTCAAACTTCTCATTCTTCTTGTCCTTCCATGCCTTATGGTAATACATCTTACCTTTGCTTTTATCATAGCAATATTTAGCCTTCCTTATTGCTTGTTCAAGAGTTCTAGGTTCATAAAACTCAATTCTATCTTTGTAAGACTAAGGTAATCCACTCAGAAAACGCTGGAACTTCACTTTTTCATCTCTGATGTACCGGACATACCTCAATAGCTCCAAAAACTTATTTGCATATTCTTTCATGGTCCACTGTCCCAATCTCAACTCATGCAACTCCTTAATCTTGTCATCATAATACCTGTCAAAGAGGTATTTCTGCTTGAAATACTTCTTGAACTATTTCCACTTAAGCCTCCTTTCACTGATCCTCTTTACTTGCTTGAAGTGTTCCCACCAAATGGATGCTCTTCCATTCAGATTGAATATGGCAACTCTTGCCTTCATTCTCCCCGAATAGTCATGCACTTGAAAGTACTTCTCTATTCTAAGAAGCCAAGCCTCAGCCTCTTGTCCAGTATTTATCTCACCATCAAACGTAGGAGGTTTAGCTTTCTTAAATTCATCCCAAGAGCGATCCCTATGGTGTCTCTTTCTTTTCCTTTAATGAGAAGAAGAACTTGAAACCCTGTTGGATTCTTCAGAATCAAATGATCCACTAGAAGTCCTTCTCCTTCTCCTAGTACTGCTCTTACTGCCTTCTGGTCTTGCTGTACCTCGTCCATAATCTATCTTTCTTTGCAAGTATGTCAAACTCTGCAACATTGTAGCATTCAACTGATGCTGCTCTTCCTGGGCTTTGATCAAGCTTCTCATGGTGGCTGCAACCTTGGACAGTGTCCCCTGGAATCTCCTTCCATTAGACTCTATGTCATCATTTCCATTACGGAAATTTTCTCCCATGGCATCTTCTGCTCGCTTGTAAGAATCCCAAGCATCATACCCATCATGGGTTCTCATGACTGAACCACCTCTGGCTTTACCACACTATTCTCTTTGGAGTATTGCTCTTGGAAGTTATCTAACGTTCTACAAATGTGTTTGTAGCAAACTGTTAGATGCATAATATTAATATAAATCATAATTACTTACCTTTCTTCTGGAAATTCATAAAACAACAATTATGCTAAAACATAGAATTTTCCTCTCCCCTGTGTTCATCCCTGTAATCCACTGATAGTCCGCTGAAATCTGCTAAAACAGTTAGAATTTGCTGAGAAAAATTCTACTTCAAAAACCCAAAGTTTCCTCCTCTTCATCGGGTCTCTTCCACACAATTTTTTCAGTGTTTCGGAGGGCAAATAGCCAAACTTCCGATCTGCATGGTGACATAGAGGACTGTTCACTTATTTCCTTCCGTTGTATTGGATCTACATCCCACTCTCTGAACCTAATTGGTGATGAATCCAACCTATGCACTGCATCGACAGTCGGGTGTCTTGTGCATCGGGTGGGTAGTCATCTCGGCTTCCACAACGGCAGCCCATAAACCTTCTGTGTCTTCCACGACCACAAGCCTATCTCTGAAGACTAACCCTCTTCACATCAACAATCCAAGTCACTATACTTCCTGTAATTGTGGTGATCTAAACGAAAACTTACCTCCTCTGTGTTGGTGATCGGCTACGTTGTTGTGTCGGACGATTAGTCTTCTAGGTAGCCACAACGACGGAAAGTGTTCTTACTTCCGTTTCTGCGGGCAAACGTCTAGACTTCTAATCGGCGATGTCAATGACTATTCTCCTTAAGTATTCCACGATCGTAAGTCTATCGGCGATCGGAAGCACTAGTTGTTGCGGAGTCGGAGGGTTAGTTAACTAAGAAACTGCAACAGTAGGTCAACTTCATTGAACTTTCTCCGATTGGCGATCCGATCCATTAACGTTTCCCGATGGCCAATGATCTTGTGCCTTAGAGAAAATTTGAATTTTCTTCTTTCCTTGTATTCTGCGGCATCGGCTGTTGAAGCCTCTATTTTTCGGAAGGAAAGTTCACTGGCTAGACGCAACAACGGACGTTCAATCCACTAACCATTGCCGATGGCCGACGACTCCAGGACTTAGAAAATTTTTCAATATTTTCCCTTTAGTCTTCCTTTTCGCCGCTTGATTGGCTCAATTCTCTTCTTTTCGTCAGCGAAATAGTTCCATCAACAACCGCAATGGCGGAACACCATCTTTGAACTTTTTTCGATCGGCGAACTGATTTTGGACCACTATCAGCAGTCGGAGCTCCTCCCCATAGGAATACTAGTGCTCTAGGCTTCCACAATGGAGGACGTATGAAGCACTATCTTCTTCCGATAGCCGACGGCCAAAACTCTTAGAAATGTTTTTAAACTTTCCTTACGGTGTCGGCGGTCGGAGGCCTTACCTGTCGGATGCGTAGTTGTCTAGCCATCCACAATGGTGGGCGCTTGATCAACTATTTTCTATCGATGTCCATTGACGGTCTAAACAACAAAATTTCATTGGCACCAAAAGTCAATATTGGGCATTTCTTCCACTACATCGAGTCGGTGTTTTGGTGGTCTTCGACTGATCTTCGCCGAAACTGTGGCTCCCACATCCACTAATTTCCGTCGACGGCCGACGAAAACTTAGATAATTTTCTGCAATTTTTTTCCAACTGTCCTCCGTCGGGTGCGCTTCCACCTAGCTCTCCGCTGCATCAGAAGTCCTTCCCACTAAGTGTTTCGATGAATCAATAGTTCAAACACTTAGACAATATTTTGTGGAAGTTTTCCAATCATTCACTGATTTCTTCTGGGAAGAAGGAAACATGCCTCTACGAACTGGTCTTTCATGGCCCATAGAGGGCCATGCTGCAACCTGCAAGCTTTGACACCACACTATAGCGTCCCCAACCCTCTGACCGGCGAAGAGGATGCTACCATGGCGTTAAGCATCTGGGCTAAGGGCCCCATGAACATGTACATTCATGAGATTCTGAAATGCTGAAAAAAAAATGCTTTGAATGTGAACATGCCTACATGATTATTCATCATACAGTAGAAGCAAACATATGTTCATACAAGAATTAAACTTGTTCATCATAATCATTAACAATAAATACGATTGCAGAAGTAAAATAGACAAGATTACTTATCTTATAAAGAAATCATTTTGCAACCAGCTACATCGCTGCAATGTTCCACCCAACCATAGGCCAGCGTGCTCCTTAATCTCTTAGCAATGCTTCCACCCCCGAGCTGGGCATGATTCTCCAAGGAATAAGGAACAATCAGGATTACCCATAGCCAAGGATACACAAAACACAGCCAAGCCAACACGGTTGGGTTTATCAGGCCATCCAAGAGTTGGGAAAGGCTAAATGTTAAGCTGGTGAGCCCATTACCGAGATAGGAACACCTACACTAGAACTAGCCTGACTTCTAAGACACCCACACACACCCAACACAAGGAATCTGTCCCTTCTCTGCTACACAGTCCCTCAGGCCCTGACTCTCAACCTGTGCGTGAGGAAATTTACATCAGACCCCTGGAATAAGGATGGAAAACATGCTGGATACCACTCTATGGAAACGTGAGTGACCTCCAAAATAGCTCCCTCTTCTTGGCTGCGTGAGACCACACAGGAAAGAATCCTGTGCGTGAGAAAATGAATAGAAAACCATCCTAGCGTGAGGATGAACAGACAATGGAGATAATCGCGTAGTCAAAAATGCGTGAGTGTTTCAGCACAGTCGTGGAGAGAGTGGAAATCCTGGAGAGTTCGTTTCCTTTTCCCAATGTGAGGTTCCATTGCTGGTGGAGTGTGCGGGTGGGAAAGGACTGACAATCCTGCCACCCCCACTCCAAAACAATAACTGCCTCAACTACGCAGCAAAACATTTAAGGTGGTAGTTGGATAAGACAAGGAAATTTGAGCAGTTCAAATAGGGTGGTGAAACATGGATTTTCCCCCCCATAGCCCAAGGTTTGACATCCCCCCACCCTTATCCTTATGAGAATCATGCCCCTTCTCAATTTAGTTTCCTCGAACGTAGTTGGTTGGGGTTCATTTTAATTAAAGATGCATATTTACATGATGAAAAAACTTAATATATGTTGTATACCACGATAGACCATCGACAACGATTCCATTTGCCGAAACATAACACAATTAAATCGATGGCGGGGATTTTTCCTTTAGCTCCACTCCATGATTCATTACATTATATACATCATGTACGTTTAATGCAACGGGGTCAAAATCGAGGTGTTACAAATTTCGAGACCACTTCTCAGAAGTTATGTCGATTCACGAAGCCATGACATGATGATGCAAGCGTCTACGGACCTGTACTGGTATCACTCTTCCCTACCACTACTCATGTGGGATTTCGGGCCACAGCCCGTTAAGGAATGTAATTTTACTTTTATTTTTCTATTTATAATTGTCTTTTCCACAGCACCTTACGCGGACATCTGGACCATCGTCCACAAAAACCTTTATTTTTCTTGCATGTATTTGGCATATAAGTGCCCTTGGACTTGTACTTACATCACATATAGTCAATTTCGTCCACCATAACAAACACACATGCTCTCCCAACCTTTGTCCGAGAGGCACCTTGGTTTGCATGCCTCTACCGCACCGACTCATGAGCCTCTGCCGCGATCTATCCCATGCATGTATTGGTATGTTTGAGAGCCTTCTGCTCCATCCATACTACACAGATTATCTTTGGACCACTTTCCACTGTCCCGACATGGGGCACCACTTGTGCTACTGCAACCATTTGACCATACTGGAGTTTTGTTTAAGCTCTTTTTTGACTCCTTCAAACAATGAAAAGATAGTCTAGCGTAGCTGCTTCGTTTTCCGCTCGCTAAATTACAGGAAAGGGCATCTACATCATCTTGTTTACCTCCTTTTGCGGACCATGTAGACCATTAAAATGAAAAGGAAACCCTTGGCACACTCAAGACAAGACCGTTCCCCTCTACATACTTTTATGCTTTCTCGGGCAGAGGGGCCGCACTTTATGAAAAAGCTCACCACGGGTTGTCGTTAAGCTCTTTTCCATCCTTCTCAACAAACAAAAAAATATTGTTGAGAAAACTTGGTTTTGTTCATGCTCGTAAAAGTATTTGAATGACCGTCCAGTCAATACAGGTTTAACCTCTTCCGTCCTGATTGGATTACCAACGATAAAGAAGTCTCTCATCCCCTCCAGGATAGGCGAGCTCTCCTATGTATACTTTTATCCTTTTTTCAGTCACAGGAGACTACCAACAAAAAAGAGCCCCCACTGGAGTCTTCTTCGTGCTTTCAAACTCTCTAAAATTGAAAACACCATCGAGCATTTACCTTCTCGAGCTCGCCAAAAATCCATGAGATTGTACCATAACGGTGTCCCTAGACACCACCCCACAGAAAACAGTTTGGTGGCATTCCCCCATTGGGTCACCTTTGTTCATAGTACTCTGAAATGTGTCTTCCTTGGATCTCATCAATATCAAAAGTGTCTACCTCCTCCAAGTATTTCCCATCTGCAGTGATATCCCCGGTATTTCAGCTATGATCCCATTCCCATGAGTTAGTTTCATTTGCTTCCTGGTCTGCCCTAATGTCATACTCTGAATAAAGGAAGTTTGAGTCTCCCTCCCCTTACCCCTGTTCAAATATTTCCCTCCCCCCCGCCTCCCCATTCAGTGATTCAGTCCGCAGATTGCTTCACACCTTCCAGTTATCTCCCTCGCTCCTGGTCAAGGAAACATCATTGCCTTGGATAGGGGTAGGTCTCCCTCTGTCGATGCCAACACACATATTCCAGAGGATAAACCCAGAGGTCCCTGTATCTTGGTTTCATTAACCTCATTGATGAGTTCCCTGGACCACTTGAGAGGAGTCAGTGCCTCTCGGGATGGTTGTTTATCACGTGCTTGACTTCAACTACATCATCGCACCGTTGAGATTCATACAGGGTTTTGTCCATACAATATTTGGTCGAAGACCTCGGATGTCACTTGAATCTAGCACATTGGTGAGTCCACTCGAGGGACCTAAACAGGTTAGGTCCCTTGTTATTTTTGTGTTGCATTGAAGACAGTGTTCATAAGCCCCATCAGTGCTTCGATATACCTTTATGATTGATGCAGCATACTTGTACCACAAAGACTTTGACTTTCAATCAGCGAGTCCATAGAACTATGTACCATTCCAGATCCAGCAGACCGTCAATCATGAAGAGATAGCATTCCATGAGAATTCCATGGGTCCAATGTACTAGATCATCATTGTATTCAGCCTCACATGGAGGCAACCATTATTGTAACATTAGTTGTATATGATCGACTCTTGTATTTTAGAGCATAGATAAAAAAATTCTTTTGACATTGTCACGAGCATGGGGATGCCCGCCTCATTCATATACATGTCACACATTATTTGTATCTCACCCATTTATGGGAACCATATTAATACAAAAATCAAAATCCACCATGCCCCAACCTCGGAAGCACCACCTCTACGTAGCAAATCCTATGATGTTCGTCATCCATACATTGAGCTCCTGCCCTCACACATCAGGGGGCAATCTGTTAACCCAAAAATCCCCCACTCAGCTTTCAATGGCCTACACCACCCAAGGACACCATCTCATGGCCCTCATATCACTCCATTAGACCCCCACACCCTCAAAATAGCTAAAGGATGAAGAAAAGGGCTTAAAAACCCCAAAAAGGATCCCAAAATAGTCTCCTAGGAGCTAAAACCCCCAAAAAGGGGCTAAAACCCTAAAAGGAGCTAAAGTTAGGGTGGAAGGGGATAAAATCCCCAAAAAGTGGCTAAAGGCCTGACCAAGGGCGTAAAACCCTAAAACCCCTTGAAAAAGCTATAAAAGGAGGGTGGGGGGTCACTCTCAAAGAACTTCTCCCTTTACCTATTGTTATGCTGCCCGTGGATGCTTTGAGACCTTTGCCTCTCAAAACATCCACACTCCCTCTTCTCCATCTCCATCTCCATTGAGCCATTGCTCCCCATCCAAGAGAGAGAGAGGTGCTTCCACAAGCTTCGACATTGTTGCACATTTCCACTAGAGAAGGTATAATTTGTCTTGCATGTTTTGTTTATTTGTTTTATTTGCTTTCTAACCGTTGTTTCCATTTATAGGTTTTTAGCTTAACATTGTTTTGCATTTTTTACCATAGGTTAGGATTTGTTTGTAGGTTAATGGAGGCGGAACCCTAACCACTTGTGTGCAGAGGGGTTCACCATTGCTCCATCTTCTTCTTTTTGTTCTATTGTTAGCTTAGTTTACTGTTATTTATGTTTTGTTTTATTTCTAGCATTTACCCACCAGCAGGAACCTACCCTTCTGTCCTATAGATAGAAGGGAGCCATTCCTACCCCTGTAGTAGGGAGAAATCCCTGCTACAAGAACATTCGTGAAGTTATTGGTATGTGTTTAAAGTCTTACAAACCGAATTTACAATGGAGAGTGTGCCAAAGCTTGGGATTATTCAAGTGTTTGGAGGAACTATTAACAAATATGGATACCTTGATCAATCAATTCATGGGAGTGCTCGTACAATAGATTATCTTACAAGAATAGATGCTATATGTTCTGTGTTTATGAATTACAGTTAAACAATTCAAGGTTTAGAAGCAATAGAGCATATTTTTTTTGAAAATGATTGTTTTAGTCATTTTATTCAAAGAACTGTTTCCGGAAAACAAAGAATCATTTTCAAAAAATGAAAGAGGTTTTTCATTATAACATTATGATATACAATAAACTCTCTCCATTTTTACCCAGGTGCTAAATGTTGGGAGAATCGAAGTCATCTTCAGAGGGGAAAATTTTCATATTTCAAAATGACTATTCTAGTCATCAAATGCAAAGAAATGTTTACATCAAATGAAGATGAATTTTGTGAAACTGAGAGATTATTTTCTTCAAAACATGCCTATCCATAATAAACTCTTTAATTTTTCACACAGGTGCTATGAGTTAGGAGAAACAAATTCAGTTTTATAGGCAATTTTTCATGTTTTCCAAAGGACTATTTTAGCCATCAAATTCAAAGAATTGTTTCAGACAAATGGAATTTAATTTTACCTACCTTTCCTCTGTTCATAAACCTTCAAAACCCTACCTCCTACAACCTATTTCAGATCTAATTGTTGACTCCATTTCCCAATGGTCTCCTCCATGACTGTCCTACCAAGTCTTTTAAAACCAACTTGTCCTATTTGTCCCATCATAAATCCGACCTTCTGATTGTCTTTGATTGAATATCTTGAGTATGGAAAAATTTGTAAATAGTGAGAGATCCCTCTCTGACTGTATTAGGTCAGAAATACGGTCTAAAGTGGTTTCTACTGTTACCTCGGGATCTAACTTTCACAACCTAGGTACATTATGAGAGATAACAAATTGGCACCGTTGCCAGGGAACAAAGGTTTAGATCTTCCCTGGGTATGAACAACATAGTTTCAGATTTGATTGTTGATGGTGAAGAACAGTCAAATATTAGCAAGGTTGTGCATCTTTCACCTGGTGACTCCATCTTTGAAGAATCCAGTTTTCAGAATTCCTATGGCGACTCCACTGTCAAAAGATTGTAAAGTTTGAAGAGTTGATTCAGTATATTCATTTGTCCAGATGAGTTCTTTGTCTGCAAGGCATGCTCCTATGAATCATGCTCACATTCCTAGTTTTTCAAATCGAATACCTAAAGTGGATTGGAAAACATGTCTTCCAAAGTTTAAAGATCAAAAGAATGATGATTGTGAAAGAATAGAATGAAGCAACAAAAGCACTACGGGCAGTTGATTGCCTCCTCATTATTAAGAGCAGATTAAATAGGAAATAGAAAACAACAATACTATGGGTGAATACCATAGGTGAGTAAATACCGTGGGTTACCTAACTCACTAGGTTAACTATGGGTGAGATTACACTCTTCAACACACCCCCTTAGTCTCAACTGGTAGTACATCATCAACACTTTCTATGCCTAAAGATTCCCGCTGGTCTATGTCTTAGCTAGGGTTACATTTCATTCAAAAAACTTCAGCTTGACTTTCTTCCAACAAGTGTACTTGGAATTCCTTTTCTTTGTCTTCTGGATCTTGATCCTAAGCAGTTGATCTTCTTCATCTTCTGGAACATAGTGAAAGTTTTCATCTTCTATTTCAACATGATTCTTCTCGTTGTCATTTTTACCAGCACACTGAACATTTTTGTTAGAAAAAATATGAATATATTTAATATTTTCTTGGAGAGCATTCAAATCTTGGTGTTTCTCATCAATGACAGCTACTTCATTATTGATTTCTTCATTTGCTTGATTCCACTGTGCACCCTTCACTGCTTCTTCAAAAATTTTGGGATCAGAAGAAAACAGAGCATATTGTAGATGCTCATCAGTAACAGGCGCCTGCTCATAGATCTCCCTCAAACTTTTGGTTTTCTAGTTTTGGGGTGGACTGCATAATGTTGTTTCTTTTGTGATTCTATCAGCTGGTTGTTGCTCATTCTCAACAATTATTGCAGCTTCTATGCTGCTATCAACTGTCTCTTTCTCAAAGAGACTATCACTCACATCATTGAGTACCACTGCAATGACAGGTTTTCTTTCACTGTCATCATCAAACATAACTGGATCAATATCATTTGCTGGGATTACATGATCACTAGTTGCCTCATAGACATAGTCATCTTGACTGTCTTCCACTTCAGTGTGGGATTCCTAGTGCTCTAGATGACTTACAGAGTCATCGTCCTCTATTGTTGGTTCCTCACTGAAGACTTGTTTCAGTGTCTCCCATGCTGTCTTTGGAGTATCAGCTTCTACAATGTAATGAAATAAGGAATAGTCTATACTGTCTTGTATGAGACATAAGGAAACAAATTGCCTTCTTTCTTTTTCAAATTCTCTCAAAGAATTTAACTTTTCTGGATCAATGGGATCCTCTTCAACTATGAAGTGCCACAAATATTGTAATTTTAACACATTAATTACTTTAATTGTCCATACATCATACTCATCTCCATTAAAGCGCTGCCATAAACCTTGTGGTGTTAAGATATTTCTTACATCTTCAAATTCTTCTGGGACTGCTTCTTGTAGCACCATATTCAAGAATAGATATTCTTTTCTAGATCACAACCTTCAGTAAGATTGGATGATTAGGCCATCCTATCTCTAGATGCCCTTTTTTTTTATTCGACAAAAAATCTAGTTCGAGAGTTCACCGTGCCAGCTTCCAGCATTTGCGAGAAATTGAGAGAAGGCGGCAGATCTAGAATGAAAAATACCGATTTGGTGGGCTCTTCAACAATTCACTTCACCTTTTTTTTTTTAATAAAAACGAGCGCCTCTCTTGGTGCAATGGAAACAGGTGGTGGACCAGCATGGTGCCAGAAATCAGCTATGGAAGGTGCAGTTCACCACTTTCTCTAAACACAGGGAGAGTGGTGGTACCAATTATTTCCTCTTCAATATGAGCGGTGGCACCGCTTTTCTCCCATGAGAAAGGGGAGGTGCCCAAGAGAGGTAACACTCTCTTTTTTTAAATAATGGATTTGCGTTAAAAAAAAAAAATTGTTAGGGTTTCAACAAATCAAAGCAAAACAAATTATATCTAAGAAAAAAAATAGACCTGGTACATGGACTGCGATGGAGGTATGTCAAACGAGACAATCTGGAAAGCTGACAGGGTAAGATGATGTGGAAAGCCATGATCTGTAACACTCCACCTTTTTTATTGAAGTTGCGAGCTTTGGCAAACTAAGCACTGGGTGAGATCTGGTGAGTTCAGTCCTCCATGGATCTTGTAGATCTTCACCCCCAAAAAATTAGAGTGCAAATATGGTGAGCATGTGTTCAAGGGGTCGATTAGATATGCTACCTTTTGCTGAATGCTGGTTGGAAAAATATGAACCCTAAAATGCATGCGTTGGGAGGTAGTCAAGCTCTCAAATAAATTATCTCCTTTTTTTTTTAAAGTTAGGGAAAATAGAAACCTAAATTCTAATATGGAAACAAAATAGATAAAAATTTGGTGCTTTCCAAAATAAAATTCAGATCTGGAAAATACTATGGTTTGGAAAATAAAATTTAGATCTGAAAAATTAAAAAAAATATAGTGCCCTAGCTTGATAGGAAAGATGCTTCCAAATGGCTTCTAAGAGAGAGTGCTTTCCACTTTGTTAAAAGGCTTATCCAACAATGGACGAATCAGGCCGTAAGCTCTAATACCATGTGAAAGAATAGAATGAAGCAACAGAAGCACTATGGGCAGTTGATTGCCTTCTCATTATTAAGAGCAGATTAAATAGGAAATAGAAAAAAACAATAATATGGGCGAATACCATAGGTGAGTAAATACCGTGGGTTACCTAACTCACTAGCTTAACTATGGGTGAGATTGAACTCTTCAACAATGATGCTACCCTTCATTTTGTTAGATTTCATATGCATATACATAAGTTGGGAGTTAAATTGCATGAGGATTCTTTAATGAAAATGTTCATAGCTACTTTAGAAGGAGATGCAAGGTCATGGTATGAAGGGTTACCATCAAAAAGTTTGTTTTCCCTTACTGATTTTCATATAGTATTTCATGAACATTACAAAAGCAATACCCCTCATTGTTGCTAGTTCAAGATTGTTGTACGCATGTTAAAGGTTTCATTGGAGATTTGGAAAACTTGTATAGTGATGATGAGTTAGTGGATGAAGATATTTTAGAAATTTTATATGAGAACCCATTTCAGAAAAAAGAAATACAAATTAGTTGTCTTTACATTCAAGAAAAAACTCAGCAGTTAATAATTTCTTCCTCCACTGAAAGAGACATGAGTGAAAACTCTGATTCAACCAGCTACATTTCTTTTCCTGAAATAGATGATAATTTGCAGCAGTCTTGTCAATATTTGTGTGACCAAGAAACTTGGGATGGTCAATCAAACCCTTCTTCGTATCATTAAACCTTTGAAGTTTTGTTTCAAGATGAGGTTGCTTATTCCCAATCAGAAAATTTCTTTTTGCAACAACAATTTCCTCAAAGTTCTAATGCTTCTTTAGCTGATTACATAAAGAATTCTGATTCTGGACATTTTCAGTCTTACAGTCCCTGCACACATTTATTTTCTGAAAATGCAATTAAAGAGAAATCAGACCTTGGATTAGAATTGGAAAAAGGATATGAGCATGAAGATGATCAGCTAAGTGATGGGAAAGAAGAGGGTTATACTCTTGAACGGTTTTTTTGAAGATTGCGGTCAGCTTGTTAAAAATTATGTTAGTGATGGTTTTAAAGAAAATTTTAGTCTACTTATATATAATTAAAAGGAAGAGCAATCATGCCATAAATATCAGTATGTGAAAGAACCAATAGTGTGCAATAATCAAAGGGATCACAAAGAAGGAGATGAGGACTCTCAATGGGATGTTTCTTTAAATCTTTCCAATTTAGAAATGTTTTGTCAAGAAGACATCTTTCTGCTTAATCTTGTTGAAGAACAAAATGATATTCCTCTTGAAGTGCTTGAGAAGAATGGAGTTGTAAATTTAGAAATATTAAATTAATTTGCTGATATATCATTTAAAAACAATCATGAGAATTATTTTCAAAGCTCTTTTAAAGATCGGTTTGATAGTATGCAAGAAGAGTTACTTTTTGGATAGCCTTGTCTTGACAAACAAGTGATTGAGTATTTTGAAATTTGTCATGCTTTTCATGATCCAGTAGCAGAGTACATAGATAAATTTTTCAGATGGAGTAGTTGTCTATATCTTTGCAGCAAAGGACAAAATTTTCATCATAACCTATGGCTATTTTGTTCTTATGTTCTAATTTCAATCAAGCATGAGGAAGAAATGGAATTATTGGATAAATTGCTTGATTGGCTTCATTGGAAGTCATATTTTTCTTGATTGGGAATTTGTGCTTAGTTAAGTAGGATAGGTAGGCATGAATAAGCTCGACATGGCGAGCATTTCTTTGAGCAGTTTTCAGTTTGGTTTCAGTTTCAAGTGCAATTCAGTTACAGGTTACAGGTTGACAGAGTGGGATTTGTTTTCAAAATGGTTTCAATTGATGGTTTAGTTCATAACAAGTTGAGGATTTCATAGAAAAATTAAGAGAAACCCAATGGATTTGGCAACTGGTCTACGGGGTTCTTTGCTACCTCGCAGGGAGGATAACATCCATAGTTGGAGCCAGTTGTTAGCACTAAATTTACTTTTGTCGGAATTGGTCTTACTGCCTTCAAAATTTTAAGTTTTCATGGGCGATTGAGTTGGTTTCCAATTTTTTCCCATTAAGCTATTTCCAAGTTGGCAAAGAGAAGAAGTTAAAGGAATTTTAGGTAAAAAGAGAAATAATTTTTTCACAAGTGGGGCAAAAAGTTTTATTCACTTTTGAATGAAATGTATAAAATGGGTTTTATAAACCAATGATTGGATTTATATTCAATCTTGTATAATTTTGGATATTAAAGAATTTAGTTTGTCCAAGCCAAAAAAGGGGCCTCGTATTCACCAAATGAAGTCCTTTATGAAGGTTCAAGTGCTAAGCTTTCACAAGATATATTACCTTTCTTTGTTCCTTAAGGTATAATCAAACCACTAGCACATATAATAATCCAACGGTTCAAACAAAAAGTGAAATTTCATCATGGTCCCATTCTATTTCGGAGTGTGAAATTGTGAGATAATTAAAAGGGAAGAGTGGTAGTGGAATTTTAAACCACTTTCCACGTGGTAACTTTTGGTGAGTTCCGTTGAGGAAAGCGGTAAAGGAAAAACAACTTGGTAAGGATCCTGGAATGAGCCAATGTATAAAAAGTGAGTTGATTTCGGTAAATTCATTTTCACTTGCATTTTTTTATGGTGAATGAGCACATTGGATAAGTTGTTTCATGATACAAATGGTAGCATTGTACCAGAAAGAGTTACTGCTTATCAACGTGCAAATAAGGAGGTAGCGATTTTGTGTAACAATCAGTAATCTGTCTCAAAGTCTCATGGTGTTCAAATGGAAAAAAATTGAAGGGAAAATGGCGGAGATAAAGAGTCTGATCAAGGAGCTGGAAATTGATCTTAGTAGAGCAAGAAAAGGGAATCCACCACTCAACAATGCAGAAGGGAAGCCCAAAACGAACATCAGCCCAGAAGTGTTGGAGAAATATATATAGTGAGACCATTCGTGAAGGTATTGGTATGTGTTTAAAGTATTACAAACAGAATTTACAATGGAGAGTGTGGCAAAGCTTGGGATTATTCAAGTGTTTGGAGGCACTATTAACAAATATGGCTACCTTGATCAAACAATTCATGGGAGTGCTATTACAATATATTATCTTACAAGGATATATGATATATGTTCTCTGTTTATGAATTACAGTTAAACAATTCAAGGTTTAGAAGCAACAGAGCATATTTTTTCTGAAAATGATTGTTTTAGTCATTTTATTCAAAGAACTGTTTCTGGAAAAAAAAAGCATTTTCAAAAATTGAAAGAGGTTTTTCCTCATAACATTATGATATACAATAACCTCTCTCAGGTTTTACCCAGGTGCTAAATATTGGGATAATTGAAGTCATCTTCATAGGGAAAAATGTTCAGATTTCAAAATGACTGTTCTAGTCATCAAATTCAAAGCGTTTTTTACATCAAATGAAGATGAATTTTGTGAAACTGAGAGATTTTTTTTTTTCACAACATGCCTATCCACAATAACCTCTTTCATTTTTCAAATAGGTGCTATGATTTACGAGAAACAAAGTCAGTTTTACAGGCAATTTTTCATGTTTTCCAAAGGACTACTTCAGCCATAAAATTCAAAGAATTGTTTCAGACAAATGGAATTTAATTTTACAAAAATGAGAGAGGTTTTTATTCCTAACAGGCCTATATTCAATATCATCCTTGAGTTTTTACACAGTTCTCATAGTTTGGGAGAATTTAAAAGATATTCAAAAGTTATTTTTTCATAAATTTACAATTTTACTATCTGAGTCATCAATTTCAAAGGCATATTCTGAGGCGTTTAAGATGAGTTTCGAGAAAATAATACATGTGTTTTTTCGGGAACACGGAAAATTACAAAAACCTCTCCCATATTTCACACAGCTGTCACCATTAGAGATATGCAGGAGAAACTTTGTTGTAACTATTTCTATTTTTAGAGTTCAATTAGGTTTTGAATTCAAGGTTAGGTAGAGGTTATTCTTCTATAAATTAAAATTTAATTGATATTTTTAGGGTTGTATTTTTAAGAGAGGAGAGGATATACATTGTAATGGCTTCAAGTTTTCAGTAGATGAATGAAATTTACAGAGGAGGAATGTTAAACCTTTTCATGGCAGATATTCCCATGCCATCTCTTTCTTCAGTAAGTAATTTCTTTATGTGACTGTTTATCCTATTTCTGACTCCATTTTGTATTTTCTTTTATTCTTGAGCATTAGTGTTTATGGGATATAATTCATCTTGCATGATCTAGGTCCATTGTTCAAGCATTTTCAAAACATTTTCTTCTAAAGTCTTACATAATTCACCCTAGTTGGGTGCTCTATTTGATGGGATGTCTCCCTTTGTCTACTAATCAACCCTCTAATACTTCAAGACCGAGGAAATGGTGCCTACCTTTCCTCTGTTCATAAACCTTCAAAACTCTACCTCCTGCAACCTATTTCAGATCTGATTGTTGACTCCATTTCCCAATGGTCTCCTCCATGACTCTCCTACCAAGTCTTTTAAAAAAAAATTGTCCTATTTGTCCCATCATAAATATGACCTTCTGATTGTCTTTGATTGAATATCTTGAGTATAAAAACTTTGTAAATAGTGAGAGATCCCTCTCTGACTGTATTAGGTTAGAAATACGGTCTAAAGTGGTTTTTGTTGTTACCTCGGGATCTACCTTTCACAACTTGGGTACATTCTGAGTGATAACACATCCCTCCGAGGAACCACATTGTACATCCGGTACATATTTTCATCATCTCACCTGCGTTACATACAAGCATGCAGTTTATATGAGATGTTTTCATAAAAATTTAATCATAGATTTCCAAATCTATTTCATGCATACATGATTTCCCAAATATCAAACAATAAATAACGTTGATAGTTAAATAAAAATCTGAATCCACAATTCTGCTTCCTGCAGAAAATCAGATTTTTGGAACCATGAGGCCATCCTGATATTGTTTGGCTTTTTCAAGTGGGATTAATTACCCCTTACTTACATATGCTTCCCATAACCTAGACATCCACATGCAACATTTCATCCTGACACCAATTTTAAATCAGCCAAATAGTCATACTTAGCAATAGGAAACCTCAAACATCAAGGAATGCAAGACAAGCATATTCATGGTTAGCATGATTCAAAACCATCACAGGAGATCACAATATTTTATAATCAATATAAAAACTTGCAATTTGAAGTTTCAAAACCCGTTTACATTCATGATACCCTTCTCATGGCACCTAGCAGCTTCCTTCCCTAGGTTTCATCGGGAAAAACCATGCTACTCTGCTCAGGTCATTCTACCCAAGTCTTCAGGAATTCCTCATATGTATGCCCATACACAAAAGGTCCATTTATCCATGGAGCTATAAGTTCACTTGCAGGCCTCTCCATCCTATACCTTGGCTCCACTTTTCCTGTAGAATATCCTTCAGTGAACTTCCTGCAATGTCCTGCAAGTCCCACAAAAGATCTTACATCTGTTAGATTTCTTGAAGCAGAATGACTCATCATGGCCTTAATCTTTTTAGGGTCTCCAGATATTCCTCTATTTGAGATAATGTGACCCAAATAATGAATTATATCTTCATAGAAGTCATATTTTCTCAAACCTGCATACAACTTATGCTTCCTGAGTAATTCCAAGGTCAGCCTCAAATGTTTCACATGTTCTTCCTCATTCTAAAAATAAATAAAAATGCTATGAAGGAAAATAAGATAAAGCCTATCCATATACTTACTGAAACCATTATTCATGAGGCATATGAATGTAGGTGGTGTACTTGTGAAACCAAATGGTACCACTACAATTCCTAGAAACCATACCTTGATCTAGAGGTTGTCTTGTGAACATTGCCATCCTTGAATCTTACCTGATGGTCACCAGAACCCAAGTTAAGCTCGTAAAACACCTTTTGAGCCTCTCACTTGGTAAAAGAGTTCATTGATCCTAGGAAAAGGATACTTTTTCTTCACAATGACTACCCTATTTAGCTTCCTGAACCAATACACACTCAAAGTGTATCACCATTCTCTTTCTCGAACCAAACTAGTGCTCCCCACTAGAACACACTTGGAATGACATAATTCCTTTCCCATAACTCTTGCAGCTGCATCATCATCTCTAGAAAATCTAGTGTACTGACCCTGCAAGGTGTCTTGGACGCTGGTGCTTTACCTGGCACAAGTTCAATCGTGGGATCAAAACCCTTGTTTGGAGGAATCCTTGGAACTTCATCAAGAAAATATTCCTAAATTCCTGTAACATATGAAATCCCTCCAACCTAGGAGTATCATTCTATGCTTCCTCCAAAACATGAGCTGAACATACTTTGCAACCTTTCCCACATAAATTCTTTGGCTGCATTGTTGCACTCTGCCTACTAGAGATCGCTTTTAGAATGCCTTTCACAACCCTTAGGTTTCCTTCTTCATTGAATCATTCAAAAGGTCTTGTTGTAACAATCAAGCCTTTTTTTCTCTATGTTCTTCTAACCAATCCATTCTCATTAGAATGTCATAAGAACCATATGGGAGAACATTAAGATATTCATAAGTGATTTGGCCATTCATAACCAATGGACATTCCCTTACCACCTCACTGACCTTTCCTTGGTTCTAGTGGCTAGTTGAACTAACCATGACCTTCTATGCTTTGACTTCTTCAAAGTGCACATCTCAACAAATCCAGGGGCGATATAGCTAGGAATCGATCCAAGATCAACCAAAATAGAAAAAGTATGTTCAGCAATACTATTATCAATATGTAAGTGTCATCCCTTGTCTATATCCACGAGACCATGTCATCCCGTCTTTGAATTCAGAATAACTTTTGGCTTTAGTCCATGCCAAGGATACATGGATACCCTTTTTCTTCTTTATTTACCTATGGCGCAACCTTACAAGGTCCAACATGAGTTACACCTATATATATACACAATCCATCAATGTTAAAGCATTGAATTTCTTATCTCCCATTGACCCTCTTAACAACACATTCTTCTGCTGGTCTGAACCCTCCCGAGATTTCAAGAGGCATTCAACTATTCCTTCATATGTACCATCCTTTCTAAGATGATGTTATTTTCTTCTCACGACAATGATCATATTCCACTATCAATGGTCCAACTATGCCTTTTCTCAAAGGCATCCATCCTATTCTTCACAACCTGCATAGATACACCATCTAAGTGTGCTTTAATACCATCTTCATATGGTGTCCCTTCATTCATAACAAACTGATGTTTTTCTTTCATAATTTATTCTTCCAAAGTGACTCCCTTGGTTTTGATTTATAGAAATATCCTTGCACATTTCTTTTCCTTCCTTCAACTTCTTATCATCTTCAACTGACTGTATTAGGGGGACGACTGGGGTCAAGGGAGCTTTCCCCCTTATGGCTTCACCATTGCAAGGTGGGTCGAGGGAAGTGCCCTCGTTTTTTTTTTGGTAATTATTTGATTTTTATGCAATTTGGTGCATAAGATCACTACCATTTTTCACCCTTTCGACGCCTTTGAAACCCACTAGAATCCCTCTTTTCCATTGTGAAATATAACTGAAAAAATACTTTTCTACTGAAAAATACTACTAAAAAATCCCACGAAAAAACTCATATTTTTTTTCTCTGATCGAATCCCTTCCCAACTAGAAATCTGATGTATCGGATCATTATTTGAAAACCCTTTCAACGCTATATCGGAGTGATATTCATCTGTCTTCCGATGCCATATCGGATCGATCTTCATCTGTCTTCCGATCCCATATCGGATCGATCTTCATGTATCATCCGATACCATATCGGGTCGATATTCCTCTATCATCCAACGCTTTGGCTGATTGATCTTCTATTCTTTTTCGATGCTTTAGCTTCCTTGCCAACACCTAGGCTTTGCTTCAGTGAATGTCTTCCGAGATGCCTCGAAGAGCTTCTCCCGAGAGACATTGGAACTTTTTTCGATATTTCCTATACTTAGAAAAAATTTCAAACTTTTCTTTCTTCTCCTCTTCTTCTTCTTTTTGTTGCCATGTCGTCTCCCTTTCGGTGAGCATTGCTAACGCCTCAAATTCTCCTAGCCAAGACCTTCGGCTCCTCCCAGCCGAGAGTTTCGACAAAAATTCAAACTTAGACAAAAATTTCAAAATTTTCTCTCTGCTTGGTTTCTTTGTCGAATGGGCTCAACTTAAGTCCTCCGACGTATTGGATGGACTTTTTCCTAATTTATTCGATGTATCGAACTTCAGCCTAAGTCATCCGATATTTTCCATGTTTAGAATTTTTTTTAAATTCTCCCTATCTTTCACAGTTTTCCTCTGCTGGGCAGTGGGTAACCCGCCTCTATCACTACTCTTTCATGGCCCATTGAGGTCCATGCTACAACATGTTCTCTGATACCACATTGTCACGTCCCCACCCCTCATACCGATGATGGAGAGGACGCGACCAACTCACCGTTGTGGTCAATCAAGTGAAATAGCCCCATGAACATTAAAACATAATAATTAAAATGCATTGATCATATATACATACATAGATGCGTAAACCATGCAATATACAGCGAAATCATACACTTAATTCAACACATACATGCTATTCATACTCATTAAAACAAGCAATGTTCATCTTGTTCAAGCATTTAACATGTTCATGATAATCTACGATGGAAATACATTTACAGAGTTAAATACAAGAGAATACTTATCTAGAAAATAAGTTGGCCTGCAACTAGCTACGTCACTGCAACATTCCACCCAACCATAGGCTAGCATGCTCATCAACCTCTCAGCCTCACTGCCACCCCTGAGTTGGGCATGATTCCATAAGGCACTAAGGAGATAACAGGCTCACACATAGCCCAAAACCAAATCATCCACATTCAAGCCAACACACTATTGGGTTTCACATTCTGCCCAACCAAGCCAATAAGAAATTGGGTTTTATAGGCTGCTAAGGCAACTAGCCAACAATACATGGGTTCATTGGACCTTTCCAGCCAAGCCACACTTGCATCAAACACACAGTCAACCCATTTAATCAAACAAATTCATACACAACCATTGGTATGAACAAAATGTTCCAGGGAACTATAATGGAAAAGGAAACAAGGGTAAAATGACCCCCTAATAGTAATTTTGATTTCTAGGGACGTTTTGGCCTTAACGTGGCCCAAACAGACTGAGTAACACCTACGAAAATGTGGGTCTCTTCTTCCAATCACCGAGCCTTACCACAAAATGTTTTCTAGCTTGGAAACAATGGGGAAATGCATCCAAATCATGGGGGAGGGAACCCACCCATCGTTCTTTACAAAAATGAATTCCCAGTGTGAACCACTTATACTATGAAATGAGAACTTTATATGAAGAATGAGAACTCTATCCATAAAAATGATGATTTTTGCATAAAAAAACACCAAAAACACCCCCCAAATAGAAAAGTGTTGATACCAGTATCAAGATTTTTTTTTCGGGGTAAAAAATAGTGCCATGGCCTAAACATGCCATATTGTTGTTTACAAAAACTTTGAAATCAACCCCTAAATAAGAAAAAGAATTTTTTCTACGAGAGATAAATTGCAACCTTTTTGAAACTGGCATATTAAATAAAAACAAATATTTCATAAATAATTTCACTACTCTGACAATTTAAAATCGAACAAAATATGTTGTGATTCATAATGAAATCATATATTAGACCCTACAAGAACAAATTATTCATATAAATGATTAAAAACTCCTTTAGAGTTTCAATTATACACATCATACTAATAGAAACATCTAAAATGTTTCATGTGAAATTATTCAAACTCATCCATGGATTTTGACACCCCATCATAATCTATATTTTATGCAAATGAATGACTGGATATTTTCTAAATGCTAAATGCACAACTCAACTAAGGTTTTGTGGGAATAATCGATCAATTAGTTTTGACTAAAAGTTCTATCAATTTTTTTAGGTATAAATTAGATTTTACAATTTATTATCTTAAACTTGTGTAACTAACTTTTAACATATTTTGTGTGTGAATAAAAAAATATAATTGTCTATTTTTCAAACTTTATAATGAATAATGCAAATGACCTACATCTATTGTGTCAAAAGCTAAGCATAACTTTAATTTTACCTATAAAAATGCCATGAATATATATCACTAGAATCAACACACCCCATTGTGTCTTTGGACATAAATAATGTTGTAAGAAGACCTTCAGAATCCATGTTCTATGTTATGTAAATTCTTTAAGAGTTTGCTTCAGTTTCTCCAATTTTCATCCAAATGTTTCTTCGTTGGAACTTCAAATCTGCATAGATGATATATCTAAATAGTAATGTACAATCAATTTATGGCTTCAGTAATCTTTTTAATTAATTATACAAGTGTGTAAAGTTGTTTTTTTAGTAGGATGCCACTAGAATCATTTGTAATTTGTCTATTAATTTTTCTAATATGTATACTAGCACAACCACAAGTAAAGTGGTAGGTGAATGCCGATAGACACAGCCAACCACTTAGTTTTATAAAGATAGTTGGTTATTAAATAAAGAATAAAATATAAATTATATATCTATTATTTATACCAAATTGTTAGAATTAATATAAGCACAAAACAAATGCTTTTAATAAATAAAAAGAAACTTCATTAGAGGGTGTATTATAACTATGCATCATGTTTTGCCTATAGCACTTTAGCCACTTGCAATATTTTTTAAAGGTGACATCCTACAACTAATATTGTGATCAGAATTGATGCACTTTTATGCTATATTTGGAGGCACTTGTAACCAAGCTAGAAAATTACCCATAATTACCCATTTTCATCTAGTGTTTTAGATTGAATTTGGTAATTTGATTTAATAAAAAGTCCCAATCAATTTGGTGATTTGATTTCATGGTTTTCATGTTTTGACAAGGTCAAATTTAAGTTTAATTTGGATGTTTATTCATTTTAACATGTTATTAAAGTAACTTTCCACTAAAGTTTCAATAAAATACTTAATTCAAAAATTTATTACTCTAGTAACGAAGTCTCTAAAATGGTTTGGAAGATTCTATCTTCTTCAGATTTCATCAAAATCTATAAAAAAGAAATATTTTTTTTCAAAGTTTTGAGGAGAACTTTCAAAATCCCACATGTAGAGTAACTATACACCTTAAAATTTGACATGTGAAACTATGTGGAAAAATCAACTGTTTCGATTAATTTTTTTCATCAATGGTTTTGAATAATTTGGATCATGACCTTATGAATAACATGTGGTTTTTAAGGCAGCTAAAAAATAGTTAATAAAATTATATTTCCGAAGTTGCATCCATGGCTCACAATCATTTTTCATTTATGATATCTTATTTAAACTTTTCTTTCTTTTAACCATTTGCACATCCACATTTAAAAAAAGAAAGATAGTTACAAATCTATTTTTATTTTAGAAAACAAGTGAAGTTGTATACAGTCTATGAACCCAAATGAAATCATATACGAACCCTTCAAACACTAGCGTGCCTTATGAAAATACGAGTTTGGGGAGCAGAGTTGCTCAACTAAAAGGAGAGAACTTTTTTGGATCCACCTGACAAGCCCTAAATGAACCAATTGGATCTTCAGTGCTCCTCCAGTTTCATAAGCGATTTCTAGTCTGTGGAGGGAGGAAGGAGGGAGCGGATCTCCACTCCTCTTACGAGCATGCTACCTATTAGAATTTGCTACTTCACCCAACCTTTATTAACGAAGTGGAGTGTGCCCGGGATACTAAGATATCATCTCGGTACAAGACTTCACTTTTCTGTCTGTGGAATTTCACTCTGTCAAGAGCGCCTATCCAGCTGAATTTTGTCATTTGTATTGCTTTATAATCAGCTCCTAATTTGACCTCGAATTACATGATGGGAGGAGCTCCGCTCCCTTGGCAACCAAAGAGTCGCCTCTTACCGATGGCGTGATTCTCATAATCGTGCCATCGGTAAATGGTGGCTCTTTGGTTGGCAAGGGAGTGGAGCTCTGATCCCTCCTCTTAGAATTGCACCACTAGTAAGTAATATGAAAAGAAATTAAAAAAAATGTATGGATTAAGTAAGTAATGTTGTAAAAAAACATTTGTTTATTCATATAAAAAAAAACTATATATACATATATATAGAGTTTAAGGAATGCTGTGAAAAACATTTATTCATATAATTTTGAATATTTTATGTAATCACATAAATCAAAATTTTCAAAATACTATAATTTTTGTAATTTAATTTTTTTTTGTATTTTTAGAAATTCTATCATTTTTTAATTATAATAAATTTCAAGTTTTATTGTTTTTTTTATTATTTATTAATTTTTTTTTAAACTATGTTTTTTTTATGCTATTTGTCTTAACTATTTTTTGTTTTTTGTTATTAGGTACAACAATAGCATGCTCATTAGACAAAGGAATAAATTGCATAACCATTGATAATGATCCATTACAATGCAATTACATCAAGCAAACAAATAATGCTATTCAAATTCTTCGAGATGAATTGCAAGAAGTTGGTTTGAAGAAACAATAGTTTAGTTAAACACTTGTGGCGAAGATGTCCAAAGAGCCTCAACCTCCATTAGGAGAAATGTTTGGAAATGAGCAATTTGGGCATCTTGCACACATAGAAGACCCAATGGAAGAGGACATTGATGTCCCTGAGGAAAGGCAAGCTCTAGAAAATTCCATTTTGTATGAAGAATTTGGCGTGCATGATATTTTTGATTAGTTTAATGTATTGAATAAAATGTTGAATTTGACAACTTTTTGATAAAATATATTTGTACTATTTTGACTTTGAGACTATTTTATAAATAAAATTTATATACATATTGTTTTTAATATGTTATTTACAAATATATGGTATAGCTTTTCTTGAATTTATGTGAAACGTAACATTTTGGAATACAGTATGAAATAGTATCATTTTTATACAAATATTCTATGAAAATCCATTGAAAATTGTTTTAAATGTATTTATTTTCTGGAATTTCTTAGAATTTTGTCAATAAAAAAGTCTTATTTTGTCTATAAAAAATTTTATTTTAAAGAAAAATTTACAAAATGTATATCTTTTTCAATATAACTTGATCCTAAATGTATGTTATTTTGTTAAATGTCTAAAAAACACACTTGAAAATAGAAAGTAATAATATTTTAAGACAAAGATGATTCAAAGGCCCAAAAAAATGCCTTAAAATGAAAATGTGTGATACTAGTATCAACCCTTTTTTAAATGGAACAAAAAATAGCTACTAAAATTAAGAGAGAGAAAAACGAGAAATGTGTCGAGTTCTCATTTCATAGTATAAGTGGTTTGTCAGGAAATTGAAATAAACAGTTTCCCATGTGAGGGAAAATGCACAACAAACCAAAAACAGTTTTGCAACCATGAACAAACTGGTAAAAAATGGGGAAAAACACCCTATGAGTAAAATCCAGTCTCACAAACATTTCTAGGCATTGTAGAGGCTGATACGATCCCCA
The DNA here is from genome assembly GCA_001517045.1 of Pseudotsuga menziesii. NCBI lineage: Eukaryota > Viridiplantae > Streptophyta > Pinopsida > Pinales > Pinaceae > Pseudotsuga > Pseudotsuga menziesii. The sequence continues at coordinate 179,617 of LPNX011149215.1, forward strand.
TCCATGCCCAAATCATGGGTCTCCTTTGACCATTCGTTGCACAAATACACAAACAAAAATTTAGGTATGCAAAAATAGAGAACCAATAGAAAAACGTGGAGGTACTTACTCAGCAAGATCCTACTACGTGAGGAGGACAAAACGCCCCTTAGAAACCACCGAATCATCCATCATTGTTGCACATTCACTTGGAAAAACCCCAAACCAATTTATGGGCATGCCAAAATGGAGAAACGACATCCAAACGTGAGGGAGAGAGCTCTGTCGTCCTCCTGCTTCTTGAGAGAGCTTCCACGTGAATGGAATGAGTGAGGAAATGAAAGGCATGGGTGCATAATGGCTTGGGAATACCTTCCCAAGCATTTACTTTCCCCACAAGTCAAAAACACACCTAAAAATGGGTGACCTCCCAAATTTGAATTTGACCTCCATACCTTCCACATCCCAAGGAAATAACTTTCTCCACCAACCTAGAGGTGACTAGACACAAAAGACAAAAAGGGGGGTAATTGACCACTTTATGGGTTTTACCTTAGACATTTGGATTTTGCCCAATGGCTCAAGGTTGAATAATTCCCCCTCCCTATTCCTTGTGAAATCATGCCCCTGTCTCTTTAATGTTGCGACACATAGCTAGTTGTGGTATTTTATTAATTTTCATTTTACATGATGTCTCAAAACACATTGTTCTTGGCTAGCACATAAAAAATCGACATTGATTTTAATCTCCGAAAGAATCAAACACTAAACCCATGGTGGGGCCTTAGCCTTAGGCTCCACACCATGATTTAATACAATATTCACATCATATGCAATTAAATACCATGGGGTCAAAACTGAGGTGTTACATATCCTAGAGATACTAAAAATACATGTTACATGATGTTACATTGGGGACTGTTTCCCTGAATTACAATGAAGGTTTTACCTCAAGGTACATAAAAAATAATGAGATCCCTAAAGGAGGTAAAGACATATCTGATGGGGGTAAAACAACATACAATGATAATATACATCAAAATATCTTTCGAAGTTACAAATACATGAACACTCCCTCTTAACTATGAAGGTATTCTCTCTCTTCTACAGTCATCAACACATATGGTCAAGTATTCATCATTCATTCATAGATTCATCATCATAGTTTTTTCGATCATCGTCTTCTAATCGATCATCTAAAGGTACTATCAATCATCAAAAGTTTATACAGATCCAACCCTTTTTCATGTTGTGTGTAGTCCTAGTCCTCATCGAGGTATTAATCACATATGCGAGCAAGATATTGCATAGGAACTGTCTAGGACCTTATTTACATTGACACAACAAGAACCTGCATATCCGACCTTTATCTCGTTGTATCCAGATCATCTCTCTTGTCCTGCTGAAAAAAAAAAGCACACAAAGTACACAGAGCACATCCTAGATGCATACCACCTATGTTATATCACCACAGTACTATGCCATGATATTTCAATTCATTAATACAATCTATAACATATACTATGCAACAATCGCCTAGGAGAACACTTAGTGCATTACACCTCTCCACGATTAACCTGTGTTCTACCAATAAAGGAGAACCACCTGGGTGCACCTCATGTGCTTCGTGACCTTATCATCTCCAACATGGAAAAACACACATATATAGATATATGTAAGCATTGGTTACGATCGAACAACCTGTTACACCATGGATTTTACGTTCCAAGTCAACCTTAAATATTTATTACATCTGAACAACCTGCGTCCATGATATTTTTCATTCAGACAACCTTCGTGTTGTATTACATCTGAGTAACCCGTGTACTATGCTAGTGCTCTTTTTACACTCATAGAACCCAGAGGAGTTATTACATCCGAATAAACTATGTGCCACACCAGGGCTCATATTTACATTTCAATAACTTGTCTCAAGACTGATTATGTTTTTGTAACATGCGTATCATGCCAGGACTCGTATTTACACTTAGACAACCTACAAGACTGGTTACATTCGAGCAACCTGCTACACCACAATATTTTCCACTTGGACAACCTATCTCATTTCCCATGTGAGATATCATGGATCTATGTCTTCTAGTCTCTCACTATTTCTAGCATAGAAACATATCAGGACTGATTACATCCAAGGATAAATTGCGATATTACAATGATCTGAATTCGAACATGGTAGAAACCACTTGATTACCGACCAATGATGTGAACCATTAACAAGTGCAAGGGGTTACATCCAAGGACAGCCTACAAGACTAATTACACCTGAGCAACCTAGGATATTCACCAAGATTTTATGCTCAGACAACCTATCTCTTTAGCTATGCTAGAATTCATCACTCCCCCTTTTTAGGGCTATTATTATAAATCACACCAAGTATTTCTATGAAGTACTTGAACTTCTCTTTGTATAGAGGATTGTTCAACACATCGGCTATATACTCGTCCATTTCCATGTGTTGGAGCTTCACTACTCCTCTCTGCGCCATATCCTTGATATAGTGGAACTCGATCTCAATGTGCTTTGATTTTTCATGGAACAAAGGGTTCTCTGAAAAATTCACGCAACTTTGATTGTCGCAGAATAAAAAAGTCACATCTAACTAGAGATCAAAAAAATTAGACAGTATCTTTCATAGCCACATTTCCTTGTGACTAGATGAGCAAGAGAAAGAATACTCATCCTTGGTTGTACTCAGGGTTTCACATGATTTCTTCCTTATAAACCAAGAGATCATGTCAGATCCCAAACTGAAGCAGCAACCCAAATTTCTCTTCTTATTAGTGGCGCTACCTTCCAATCTGAATCAACACAAGTATGTAGTTTAGTATTCTAATTTGCATCATACTTGAGACCATAATCCACTATACCTTTTAGGTACCTCAATACATGGTTTGTATCTATCTAGTGAACATGTCTCGGATCTGTTAGGAACTGGATAAAGGTGGTCACTGCAAAGCATATGTTGGGTCTGGTATTCATTAAATACATTGATGATCCAATCATCTGATGATACATCATGGCATCGACTGACTCAGGTGAAGCATCACACAGATGCTTCAAGTTTGATGTAATAGGTATGGTTATCGCCTTGCAATCCAACATTTTGAATCTCTTCAGAATATCCAATGTATAATTTCCTTAACTAAGGAAAATCCCATCGACATTCTCCCACACCTCCATTCCTAAGAAGTAGTGCATCATCCCTAGGTCTTTCATCTCGAACTATTTACCAAGTCTCCTCCTTGCATCTTTAATGAGTTCATCTTCTCTTGCCAGAAACAAGTCATCGACATATAGCATGAGCATCACTAGTTTTCCACCTTCAATCTTGAAGTAAAGGTTGGAATCAATTTTAACCTTGGTAAATACTTGGTTTAGCAGGAAGCTATCCATCTTCCCATACCATGTCCTCGGTGAATGTTTAAATCCATACAAGGGATTATTCAATTTGCACACATGAGTCTTCCTGTCATGTGTCTTGAATCCCTGTGGTTGTTCCACATACACTTCTTCCTTGAATACACCTCTTATCACCCAGAATGAACACTAGGTTGCAGAGGGTAAACCCCCACGTAATAGCAGAACCACTTTAGGAAAGGAGATTTGGCTTCTACCTTTCCAGAGAGGGATCTCTCATAGATTTATATCAGGGCCAAAGTTAAAGATAGATCAAATTCAAATTTATAAATGGTTGAAATAGGGAAAGAACAATTGGGCCATGGAGTCACAAATTATAGATGGATTACAGAATAGTTTGCAGATGAATATATACAGAGGCAAGGTAGCACTCAGTTATAGTAAAAAAATTGTTTTTCTGGTGATAAAGAGGAAACATGAATAGTCCATCAACACGGAGCATCTACAGGATGAATTCTGTATCAATTTTGGAGGGAAAAGCTTTGGTGAATACCTGAAAACAATAGTCAGAAATACATGATGAATTTTGAGCTATTATACACTTATTCTAGGCATGAAGAAGACATAATGGTAATATTAACAAGAAGACATGCACAAAGGAAAGAAAGTAATAGATTGTAAGCTATGAATCACACAGGAATATTTGCAACAACAACAAGCATTTGGCTCTGCAAATTTATTAGAAAAAGATCTCAATAAAACATAACACAGAATTATCATGGGTTCCAACCTTGTTTCCCTCTATGGAGGTCATGTTTATATAGTTTCCTAAGCTCTTGAGACCAACCTCGAAACAAATATAAAATCAGTTTCAGCACAAAAAACAAAATTTGTAACAAACAAATGGTCTGGAAGATCCACCACAATCATAAAATCAAGCAGAAAACACACACAAGAGCAAGTATGATGAATCCGTTGAGGAATTTGACAACAAGAATGATGAAAATGACCCTACGGAGGGTTTCTGTCATGACCTGTAATGTTTTTTCTCCATCTCTATAATTTTACCAGCAAAAATCATTTTGGACCATAGATCTCATACCTAGATTCATTTCGCACCGCTCATCTATGGTCTATGGAATGTGGAAGATGAAATGATGGTCTTTCTAAGGTTCAATTTTGTGTTTTTTTCCTTCGCACCATACTTTCCTCCCTTATCTTTTCTGCAACCTCAATCTGCATTGGATCTACTTTCAACCGGTGATATGCGTTTTGCGGAAAACCCAAAATCCCTTAAAAATCCTGACTCTTTTTGCTTCCGGCCTTCAAAATTATGTTTACTCTCAGAGCCAATATGAACCATTGATCTAGATGTAGATAGTTTCTAGACCGTTGATCTGAGATAAAAAGATGGACTTCAAAAATCAGAATGCAAGACTTCGATTTTTACTTTAGCTAAAAAATTATTTTCCAACTCTACCTTTCTACTTCCTCTTTTTAGTGGAAATCGGAAAACAGATTCTCTATGCTTCGAACTTTGACAATTTTATCATTCCACTTTTGCAATTCCTCTTTGGCTTTTCCTCATCCACATTTTAGCAGAACCCAGAAAGCATACTTTCCATAATTCGTAACCATGATTTTCCTTCTTTCCGCCTCCTCCTTTCTGGTCCCACACTTGTCCAAAAAGGGTACTTCAGAAAGCAAACTTTCATACTTCCATAACCTGAATTTTAAGTTTTTCGCCTCCTCCTTGCTGCTTCCACACATTTATGGAAAGCGGACTTTAGAGAGAAAAATTTAAACTTTTCCTCTTCCAGATTTATAACTTATCTGATTCTGCCTTTCCTCTTCTACACTTTCGCAAAACCCGAAAAGTGGAAAATCTAACTTCTGTAACATAATTTTACCCCTTTCCACTTCCACCCTTTACCAGAAAACAAAAGGAGGAAGGCATATTTTCAATGTTTTCACCAAAAAACTTAATTTTTCTGCCCTCCGACCTTCATCTTTTCTGCCCCATCCTGGTTCGTTGATCTTTGACATATGCAATCTGAACCATAGATCTGGCAGGTCGCGAAAATCAGAACTTTAACTTTTCACAACAAAAATATTTGGTTTCCCGCTTTCCAATTTTTTCCTATTTGATTCCTTCCGGACCGTTTATATCTGGAGGAAATGCTCCCTGGCCAACGAATCTTGAAATGTGGAAGGTAGAAGGCAGATTTCCTTCATTTTACATCCAAGTCTTTTTCATCTTCTTCTCTTCCTCTCCTGACTTTTCCTTAGGAAGAAACACATTCTAGCCTTTTATTTTGCTTCATTAAGCATATTTGTTGTTCATTTCCTGTCAGCAAATTCTTCTAAGGGGGGATTTCTTCCTCCATGATCATTTGAAGTTCAAAATCATGTTTTTCTTAAAGTTTTTTGCATTCTTATTCTATAAATACCCCTTCCCAACACCTTTATAACTTTACCATCAATATTAAGGGTCAGATGATACAAAAATTTACAACCCTACTTCTCCTTTTGATGGTCAAACCATTCAATAAAAAGTTATCCTAGAAATGGTGCTAAGAACTAGATCCAAATCGGGATGCTATCCTCCCTCCAAGGTAGCAAAGAACCCCATAGACTAGGTGCCAAATCCATTGGGCAACTCCATGGTTTCATATTTCAAACTTTTGTGCTTTTACATGTAAGTGAAAATCAAATAAAACTGGAAACATGGCTATCCTTTCATACCTTAGGGCCTTCTCTTCAGGCTTCAATTCTTTCGGCTTCACCATATGTACTGTTAGAAATGTGAAGAAATAAAAATATATACAACTATGATACAATAATTACCTCCCATTTTCAGGACAAATAATGCTTAAGATACCTCCCATTCACTGGACCTCCTGTCAGCTGAGATCCATCTTGATGATGTAAAATGAAGGCATTGTCTCCTTTGTATGATGCTATGATGTAGGATCCTAGCCACACGTGGTCAAATTTTCAATGTTTTTCTTCTCTGGGAGCATCCCACTTCAATACCAAATCCTCAAGCTAGAAATTTTCTTCCTTTACCATTCTGTCAAATGTTTTCTTTATTCTTTCCTGATACAACTCTACTTTATCATATGCTCTATCTCTTAACTCATTCAACTCTATAATCTGGTTAATCCTTCTTTACATATTGTTGGGCTCATCCTGTTGTTTATGTAATAGTTTCATGACTGGTACACCCAAGGATGTTGAAAAAACATTCCAATGCTTCTTTTAGTGTTGATTTTGTCTTCCCACAAAGCATATCTCAGCTTTGTATGTCAGACCCTTTTATAATCTTCCAACATCTTTTTAATGATTCTTACTAGGATTTTGTTGGAAGATCCAGCCAACCCATTATGCTGAGGATAATATGTCGTAGAATGATTTAGCTTAATGTGATACTTATGAAAGAAACTTACCATTTTCTTGGACTTGAAGGAAGGAGAATTATTTGTTACAGAGGCTTATATGACAATGAAACCTGGACAAAATATTCTCTTCAAGGAATCCCATTATCACTACATCTATGGCTCTTTTCATAGGGCCTGCTTCAATCCACTTAGTGAAGTAATTAGTAGTTGTCAAGATCCATTTGTGTTTCCCTAAGAAGTTAGGATTTATTTCTCCAAAAAATTTCAGTCCTATTGTACCTACAATAGATCCCATGTTTTATCCAAAACATGAAGGCCCAAAGTCTTATATGAAAAAGGTGATACTTAAGTTCCTTAGTCATTTTGGGATTCCCATGCTATTTATCATGGTTTCTATGTATTTTTCATGATTTGATTTAGTTAACATCTTGAAAAATTTATGCATTTTGTGTATTTTTGTGAGTTGCGGAAAGAACTATTTTTTCTCAAAAAGTGTGTCTTACCCGCAACATGCAATGCAAATTGCAGGAGCTTGGTTTTGCGTTTGAAACTTTTCCATTCCACAACCCACAATCCGCAACATGGATTGTAGATGCAGGAACATTTTTTCAATAAGTGCATTTTATGCACCCGCAACCCACAATTGTGGATTGCAGGAAGGTATTTACTCCACGATATGTTTTACATTCCACAACCCGCAACCCGCAATTACAGATTGCAGAATGTTTTGGTCACTTGTTGATCTTGTTCTCTCTGCAAACCGCATTGCGGATTTATGAATGCGCATTATTTTCATTTTTACTTATTTGTTTTGATTCTTTTGAGTTGGTTTTTATCATTGTAGTTGGTTCTATAATCTTGGTAGTTAACTTAACATATTATCTTTCACATTCCCCACCTAGATTTGTTCTCTACTGCAAAAGCTAATTGATTTTATTGGTTTTTGGATATTTCAAAGATCTTCTCATTTGATTTTGACTATTGTGTGTAATGATTTCTTATCCTTATTTGAACCTGTTTGAATCATTTACATGCTTCAATTTTGGCTAGTTAAATTCATATGATATTTTGATCGTTTTGGCAACAAAATTGAACTTCATTGAATCAATAAGTTTAAAGAGCATATTTATGGGTTAAAATAATTTGATTGAGCACTTATTTTTAATTGTTTTGATTTATGACTTGAAAATGTGTACATTAAATAATGGAAAGAGTCAATCACTTCTCATTAAGCAAAGTATTATATTTTACAATGAATGATTAACTTTGCTTGATTGATGAGATTATTATTATTGTTTAAATTATATTCGACATACTTTTGAAGGACAATATTCATAATTTATTTATGTGATTGACTTTAATATATCATGCTATTTAAAATGTTAATGCATAGTATTTCATTAAACCCTAATTTGTTGTTGTCGTGAAGGATGAAGTTTAAAAATAGATTGCACACCTCTAAAAGACATGTTTGCACGTGGACATTGTGAGCAAACCGTGAGGAATTAACTCAAACGATTGAAAACCCACTTTCTAAACAGGTCAATTTACCCCTATGCATGGATAGTTCTACAAATCTATCAATGGTTTTGGATAAATTTGTGACCCAACAGAGGTGAATTTTCCATAAATTCATTCCGGCTGTTTTTTGCATAGCTAAACGAACCAGACATCTGGGGATTTGATGCTATCCTTCCCATTGCTCTTCACTTATATAAATTAGACCTCAACATTTTTAGAGAAGGAGGGAGGTGTTTGATAGAGCTGAAAATGTTTCTCTTTCAAAACTGAGGAGACACTGCAAGGGAGAGACCTTCATACCACAGAATCAATGTTTTCTTCTCTGCAGTATTTTGTAAATTTCTTTCAAGGGATAATCTACGAAGGTTCTGTCTACAGGTTTTTTGGGCATATTGTGAAGCTCTGTAATTTCTTATTGAAGTTGGAAAAAAATCATTCATCTGAGTTATATTAGAATTTTCTGTATTTTCTCATTTGAATTGATAATTAGATTTGAACAATCTCTATACAACATTTGTATCTAATGTTTTACTGCATTCTTTTGTGGTAGGTTTGTTTAATATGATTATGATAAATGACTGGAAGTTTAACATATAAACAATATTTTCCAAAATGTAATAATTTCTTATTGTTCATTTTTGTAGAAAAATAAATGTGCCTATTAATTGCTGAGTTGTTTAAGTTTTGTTTAAGCAATGCAGTAATTATCTTTTATATGCGTTAAATTTCTGTTAAATTAGGCTCCCAGGATAGATTATTAGACAGGTTATTAATTAGATCTTAGTTTAGTTAGTATTTTATTTTAATATCTTCGGTTTAAATCTTCATTTATGTAATTGTAGAATTTATTCTCGTAGTTGTAGAATTATTAACTTTGGATTGCACTCAAATTACATTTAGGATTAGTTCCAGATTTAATTCAAAGTATCATTTTTAAGGAGAAAATTCATTGACTCAAACAGTTCTAGTGGAGGCCGAATATCCGTTTGTGTTAACCACACCAAACAGGTCGAGGATGGGGTAATAGTTGCGTAGGATTATCTGAATCCTTTGGCTGGGTTTTCATCCCCTATTTGTTATGGTGGAGATGTGGGGTACCGATCCCTGTACCTCTACCATAACAATTGGTATCTGTTTTAGTGTTTGGAAAATAATGGTTAACCCACCTAACCAGCCCAACAAAAAGACAAAGACATATGTTGAGCCATACAACAATATTTCCTTGAAATATTTTATGGATGGTCTAGCAAGCTCTATTCAAGAAAGTGTAAAATATTACACCTCTTTCAAGGATCTCTGGTTCGAGATGGAAGAAGAATACCTAAAGAAGAGCCAAGACAAAGAGAATGAAGCAGAAGTCAAGGATGAAAAGCAAGAAGAAAAGCAGGTACAAGATTCAAACACAATTGAAGGTAAGTACTCTTCAATTGATGATAACTCTGAATGTAATGATGATGATTTTTTTCTTACAAAAGATGAAGAAGAAGTTTTGTTGAAAGCAAATAATGCACTTACAAGCACTTTTACAGACATAGATCTTAGACCCAATCCAAGACTCAAGAATAAAATGTTGAGGTCATTTTCAAAATACAAAGAGGAGACAAAAGCTTTGCTAATGAATTTAAAATTCAAGAACAAAGACTTGCAAGTTAAGATGCAAGATCAAAATGATGAAATCAAGGAATTGAAGATTGGATTAGCAAAAGAGAAAAAAGATATTGGTGTAGATTCTAAATATCTTGAAGAAGCAAGATGGGTTAATACTGGTCTAAAGGTCCAGTTAGAGGAAGCTAAGAGAAAAAAAGATGGTATGAAGTGTTAGCTGGAAGAAAAAGAAAGAAAATCAGAGGATTGAAATGGAAGTTGTTGGTCTTAGAAAGAAGATTGAGAAGTCAAAAGATCATGTTAAGTTTAATGAAAGTTCAGTTATCCTGGATGAAATTATGAAGTGTTAAAGGATTTCCTCTGACAAGTCTAGACTTGGGTTCAAGAAGGAAGAAGAAAAATTGAAAGAAGTATTTTGGTCCCCCAGAACTCCAGAAGTTGGTCCATCAATGACCAAGGATGAATTTGATGCACCTACACATGCCAACAAATAAGTTGAAAATTCAAAAGTACCTCACAAAGCTACTCTCACTCATCAAAGCCATTCATTTAAAATAAGAAGGACAACTCCCAGATGGAGCCAAACATCAAGGTATGAAAATAGATTTAATGGCTATTATTTTTCATGCTCTAATTTTGGTCATAAAGATATGGAATGTAGATCCAATGGAAGAAGAAGTGTTGGAATCTCTAATGACAAAGTTATGTGTTGGACATGTAATCATCTTGGTCATATTGTTGCCAACTGTCATACACTGAGGTGCTACTCATGTAGTGGTTTTGGTCACAAGGCTAAAGAATGCCCAAGTCAAAGGATTCAACCTAGGGTGAGCCCATCATATACATCAGGAAGGAGAACAAATGAATCATGGAAGAAGGATAAAAAAGGAAAAATTGAAGATCAAAAGATAAAGAATCAAAGCCAAGGACACTCTAAGGCATGGGTAAGGAAAATATTTTGTTGTATCTAAATGAATTTGAAGGTTAATGCACAAAAGGTAAAGGTGGCTTCCATATGGAAATCCATCCTTTAAGTCTTCCAATGAATTTAAGAACTCCATGAGTTCATTTTTGGAGGATGGACTCAAATGGTAAATGATGATTGCTCCAAATAGGTCCTAGGATCAGATTTCTAACAGGAAGGGTTGAAATGTGTAAAGTGTGGGGTAATACAGTTTGGCCCTATGTAACCCAAGGAAGAGGCATATGTATAGGGGGGAGGAGCAACAAAGATCAAAGTCCAAATGTTTGCAAAGTTGATCAGCATCTTCACAATCAGACACCAACAAAACAAGGTTGAGCACTTAACTTGTAGAAGACCTTATTTAACTAAGAAAAATAAGAGTTACTCTACCGAAACATCAGGTTAACATGATATGTTATATAAAGACAAAGTTATGATATGTTAGATTTTTATCATTTAAGCAATATGATATTGGGATCTTATTTGAGAGAATAACATGCACAACAATAAACACAAGAGACAAGAGACACAAAGAATTTTCCTTGGGGAAACCATAAAGGAGAAAAACTCACAACTTCCTCAGAGATAGAATGAGCACCAATGGTAGAACTAAAACCCAAAGACAGAAAAGACGATGTCCAAATTTGTTCTCTCTCTCTCACTTGAGAGGGCTTCTCCTCTCTCACTTATGCGCCCCAATGAGTGAGAGCATGTATAATAAATAGAGAGACTCACTCTCTATTTATATTCTTTCATTCACTTAATTTCCACTCCAACATGTCAGCCTCACTTAACAATTACTTAACAGGGCCGACATCTCTAGGAGAGTCTAATAACCCTAGTGCCCCACAACTATGGGGACTTTTCCCTCCAATCAACAAGGAGGGTTAACCTTGACTCAATTGTGGGGACTATTTCCCTGACTTACAATGGAGGGTTAAACTCAATGACTTTACATGACTTGTTTACATTATTGAATCTCCCGATAAAAACATCGGGGCATGACATGACTCAATTACATTACAGATACTTCCCAGAATAAACATCGGGGTACAATACATAAGATATACAAGTGAATACATTCCAAAGTTACAAATACATCAACACTCCCTCTTAACTAGGAAGGTATTCTCTCAACACAATTTATCAGCACAAGTCTTCTTCTTTGTATCATCTAGATCATCATCAAGTCATTTTCATCAAGTCAAGATCATCACTGGATCTGGATGATCACTAGATCATCATCGAGTCTGGATCATCATTTGATCTGGAGCATCACTGGATCATAATCAAGTCTGGATCATCACTTGATCTGGATCATCATCATAATCACTGCTTCCATTATCTCAATCAAATGGTGTTATTTCTTCATTCTTCTCGTCACAGGAAGTTCTAGAGAGCCAACCCTTTTTCATGCTGGTTGTAGGCCTAGCCTCCAGGTAGGTCTTCATCTTCTTCAGCACTTATATCTGACCCAGTAAGAAAGGCCCGCCCAACTCTTACATATGACCATGGTATGAACACATAAACCATGTTATAAAGGCACGCCCAACACTCACATATGACCATGGGAGGAACACATCCACCACCATGTTAGAAAGGCCCAGCACTTACATCTAAACATGGGAGGAACACATCCAAGAACCATGTCAGAAAGGCCCAACACTTATATTCACCAGCATGATAGGAAACACCTACTATCATCTGTGAAAAGGCCCAAAACTTACAATCACCAGTATGATAGGAGACACCTACTATCATCTATGAAAAGGCACAGCAATTAAAATCAACATCATGGTAGGACACACCTACTACCATCTGTGAAAAGGCACATCACTTACAATCACCAGCATGGTAGGACACACCTACTACCATCTGTGAAAAGGAACAACACTTACAACCACCATCATGATAGGACGCACCTACTATCATATGTGGAAAGGCACATCACTTAAAGCTACTAGAATGATAGGACACACCTACTATCATCTGTGGAAAGGCACTGCACATACATCTGATCATGTGGGAGCCAATCCCATAGTCACATCAGAATGGCTCTGCACATACATATGATCATTGTTGGGCCTAGTATATGCCAGTTAATTAAAACTTAACATGCAGAGTGCTAAACATAAATTATTAACTCGAGGAAGTCTTTTATTTTAAATTTATCGTGCAAGATCTATGCAAGCACAATTTCTACCTAACACTATTATCTATTGGTATGCAATCGAAAATATCTGTAAACTATGTCACAACTTCTTGAAAAGAAATCAAACCTAATCCTATTCATAAAATCAAACTATAAATCGAACACACTTCAAACAAAATATATTCCTATGAAACAAGATCTAATTGCATAAATCTAAAAGAATTCTTGTGTTGTCCAACAATCGATCAAAATGAATTAACATGAGAACACTATGATAAATCTAATGAATAAAAGCATGAACTGAATAATAAAACAACTATGATAAATCTAATGAATGAAAGCATGAATTAACAAATAAACAATTATACAAAATAAAACACCTACAATCAACAATACCAGCATCTGCTCAGGGAAGAGGGCCCTTCCTCCACTAAGCAGAACTTGATTTCCACAATGAAAGTCTACAACTCCAGAATTAAGAAACCGCTAGCATGTATTATCATAATGAATGATTACAATAGATTTGGATCAAATCCTACATCATAACATTGTTTTTTCTTCTCATTTTATCAATGAGTTTGATTACGTATTTATACATAAAATTATTTCATGGAAATGAGAAACTGAACCCCCAACTTGTGATTTATTAACAGCTGAAACACGGTCGTAACTGTTGGCAACTTTGGAACTGGTCGCAACAACAAATCTGGAAAATACCCTCTCGAAGAACCACCTATATATCGCAAACCATGGCTTTGTTTGGTGATTCCTCTACTGTCAGGTAAATGAGGATGTTATGCACAAAACCCATGTCTCATATTTTTGAGATTCATTTCCATATGCCCGCAAATGGAGACGCACATCAAAGTGTTTTTATGTGGCATGCATTTTTTCTTAAGGCTATAACAACTGGCTATGAGCATCCTGTACGTGACAAATCACTCCACAAACCATCATTAGTAAAATTATGCATAATAGTCTTCAATTCATCAAAGATAAAGAAAATTAATCATTATTAACCACTTAAAACATCAATGGAAGTAGTATGCGGTTTTACGCACAGTTACAACAAATGGATGGAAAATGGAATGATAAATGGGTGATAATGGTAAGAAAATGGATGAAATATATGTCGATAGTTGATGGAAAAATGGACAATTTCAGGGCCCAACATCTCTCCCAAAATGAACTTGTTGCATGTCCTCATGCAACCCAATACATGTGTAGTATCCAACTAGAAGAACTCGTTCACTTGTTCCTTAATTTTACCATTCGCACAGCTGCAGCCAGAAAAAATGGAGAGTTTAATAGAAATTGACAGAGTCACTTAGCGGAGGATTTAGCAGAAAATTTGGCGGAGTCGTAGTTCTTTAGCAGAGGATTTAGTAGAAATTTAGCGGATTCACACCTTATTTTTTTAATTTTTTTAGCAGAGAAATTGTTGAAGGTTTTAGCGAATATTTTGGCGGAGTCGCATTTGAAATAGCGCTAAATTTAGTGGAGAATTTGGCAAATTCGAAGCTTAACAACTGAACGGAATGGAAAACAGAGTTGCAGCTGAACAACTGAACGAAACGAAAAACAGAGTTGCAGCTGAATAGCTGAACGGAGTGGAAAATGAAGTTGCAGCTGAATGGAATGGGAAAATGGAGTTGCATCTGAACAACTGAATGGAATGAAAAATGGAGTTGCAGCTGAACAACTGAATGGAACAGAAAATGGAGTTGCAACTTTTTGAAAAGAAAACTTTCGAAGTCATTTTCTCTCAAACGACGAACTAGGTTTGGCTGAAATTTTTCAGGCAGATTTATACTAGTCCAATGCACCTACACACCAAAAATCAGAGAAACCCACATCACAGATTTCAAGAAAAATGTAAATTTGTTGTAGGTGATTATGACTTTTTTCTAAAAAATCGTACATTGCATTGGGATGAAAATTGCCAGGCTTGTTCATCTTGGTATTATGCACTTCCTGTCCACAAATCATGAGAATCCAACTTATCAATTGAAAGATATGCCCACTTCAATTTTTGCACTTTTGTAGATGAACATGAATAAAAATGTGTTGCAACTAAACTTCCTGAATCAATATTTCACAAAATACAAACTGGGTTGGGATAAAAATTTTCAAGCAAGTAATTACCATTCCAATTCATCTCCACATTGAAAAATTAGACAAACCCACATCACGGATTTAGAGAAAAATGTGAATTAGTTGTAGGTGATTATGGTTATTTTCTCGAAAATCGTGTACTGGATTGAGCTGAAACTTGCCACATTTGTTTCTCATGCCATGATGCTTCTTCCCTCGAAATTTCATGAAAAACAAGCTCACGGTTTGCAATATATCCTTAAATAAATTTCTGCACTTTTGTTAGGTGTGAATGAGTAAAAATCAGTATGCACAAAGAATATCAAAAACCACTCCCCCAAACTGAATATGTCGCATGTCCTAATGCAAAAGAAGAGTTGTCATCTTAGTTGTAATAGCCATCTCCACCAAGCTGAGGATACATCTTGTAGTCATGTTTATTAAAACCAACTTCAACCCAAGTGTGTAATCAATTCTTCATATTACCTCTTTGTGATTTTGAAAGAAAACCACTTATTATTGTTACCAATGATCTCCAACAATTTGCACACCAACTGAATCCTCAAAATGATGAGCATGAAATGATATATGAATATATGTAAAAGGGATGAATAGAGTAACTGAATGCAACATTAAAATGATCAAACTTCTTTTTAGAGTGTGGGAAGAACAAATCACCTACCCTTGTTTCATACCCTGTTATATGGCAGCATGTGTTTGCTTCAGAACGAAAATGCCCAAATCATTGGAAAACTTCCTTTATGATTGTAAATAGAGGCAACCATGTTTTTTTTACCATTAATCCATGTCAATGCTACAGGACTATTCGTTGAATGAGATGCCAAACATTCTTTTGCACATTCCACAATAATCAAACTCATTTCAGAAATTCTGTCAACCTTAACAAATGACCAATGCTGGCAGTAATCATTACCTTCATGCTGATGAGATAAACTTCACATTAGAGCTTGAAAAGGCTCCTACAGGATTTCCATTGTGCATGTGTGATAGCATACTCTTGAGAAGTAATGGCTTCTACATCAACTTTTTATGTTGTAGTTTCTTGTGTCCAGCCTATCCTTCCCTTTCAAGATGTGTATCAGCTGCTTTATTTCTCCTCACTATTTTTATATGGCAACAAAGCACCGTTTCTTACTGCTGGTTCTTGTGTAGCAGCATCAAGGATTCTTTTTTTTTTACTGTTGGTTCTTCTGTGGTAGCAGCAAGAATTCCTATTGTTGGTTCTTGTGTGACAACAATAAGGTATCTTTTGATTATTTTCATGCTTGGTCAGTTGGGTGGGTGAGATGTTGGGTAGGACATTGAAGTGGATGTGCATGAATGATGAAGTGTTAGAATTGAGTGGGAAATGATGGAAATGGATGGACATAAAATGATATATAGACAATGGAAATGGCTAATGCTTAGTGGTTCTTCATGACATTTTCCTAAATCTTTAATAAATAAAAAACTCATGCTATTTTACCTCAAGTGTTACCTCCATGGAAGCCTTGGTTGACATGAATGGACTAGTGTATGATGGAGCTATGTAGGCCGACTTGATGCTGAGACAGATGAGGACAGTTGTATATGAGAGCTGAAACTAGATGAGGCTGAATTTGATCCATGATGTTGTGCTGGTTACATGTAATACTAACTGCTGAGACAAATGATGAGGAGAAATTCTACCATAGAAGTAGAAAGCCCATTCTCTTATTCTGAAAATCAACTGTTGAAATGAAAATGGAGAGGAATTTCAAAACTATTGAACGAATGATGCTGCAAGTCATTGTTGAAACCTTTAGATCACATAATCTTCAGCTGCTACAAACCGAAGTACAATTCTTACCATGCGAATGAATGTGCTGAAGTCGAGCATGGAAAGAAATCATTGGATCACCGTCCATTAATGTATGTTGTTAACCAATGTGAAGCAACTCACCTTTGATGACAGTGAGCTCTAAAGTACCTTAGTGCATCTTGACAGGTACGAATAGATGTGCTGGAGTCGAGTCACCTGTAAGATTTTCCAATCAAGAGGCATTGATGAATCCCCATGATTAACAACAAGGAAATCTACTATTGATTCATGCAGATACCAGGGCACTATAAAAACTCTAATCTTGATCCCAAATGATGTGTCGAAGTCGATGGGACAAGACCATTGGAAGGTGGACCTTAATGAATTCAACATCATCCTATACAACTACAAAATAAATGATTGTGAAGAATCATAGTGAAAAATAGAACCAACATGAAACTCAGAAGTGGAAAGTATATATGAAGTCATGATGTAGTAGTGATGAAAAATAAAATGGCTAAGGTGACTACATGAGCAGTGGAAAATGGGACTTCAACATGAATGTATTTTTAGGTTTTTGAAATGAGGAGAGTGAATGAATCTACCATAGAGAAATCGGCTTCTTGAGGGGTTTTTTCTTTCGGCAACAATTGGTATGACAGGTGTCTAAAAATGATTCTTGGCATGTAGCAATGGGACTTGACTTATTGAACATTAGTATGGTTTGCACATCAATCTATCCATTTTTTATATGCTCAATCCATTTTCAAATTGAGAAAAAGTCTTCAAGAGTCACTCGTGCATGTATTGACCTTTTTCTTCCAAGGACCTGCAAAAACCTAGCACTTTCCTGCAATAAAAAATGAGATGATGGAAGAAGAGAGATGATTGGTCTCTCTTCACCCAAAACTTATGAAAAAAAACAACAAGAAATTACTTATAAAAAAAGTCCAAAGAAAAACAAACAAAGCAAAAATCCATTTTATACCTGCGGGAGAGTAATGTCCATCTAGACTCACCAACAGTATTATGATCATAGCTTCTTCGTTCCTTGTCCAATTTGAGTGATTCCAAATCCAAATGAGAGTAAACTCACAGTTCTATTTCCATTAAAAATAGGTTTTTAAAATTATATGTATTGTTGTTCCAAATCACTCAGTAACAGCCTGCATGACAAGGTGTTTTTTCGAATTATGGACTAGACCAACAGTCACGGTTTTAGGCTTAACTCTTTCGTTTGATAACAGATTGATGTGATTCCAATTGAAGATGAAATTAGATGCATGTAGGTATCTCCATTAGAAACAGGTTTTGAATCCAATA
The DNA here is from genome assembly GCA_001517045.1 of Pseudotsuga menziesii. Lineage (NCBI taxonomy): Eukaryota > Viridiplantae > Streptophyta > Pinopsida > Pinales > Pinaceae > Pseudotsuga > Pseudotsuga menziesii. The sequence continues at coordinate 197,833 of LPNX011149215.1, forward strand.
AGAATTGATGGGTCAAATAATCCAATGAACAGTCTAGGAAACTGAGTTTTAGGAATGCTGATTTGTGATAGGCAGTCGGTATTTTGGTCATAAAATTTGTGTACGAAATCGGAATGGAGTGATTCAAATTGAATTATAATATATATTAATATGGGAATATACCATTGAAACATGTTTTCAATATATGTCCATTAAGGCATCCAAAAATTGACTCTCCCAGTTCTGTTCCTAAGCTTCCTGCTTGACACCCTGCTAGTATTTTGGCCATAAGTTTTTCGTTTCACACCCAATATTAAAAATTAAATTTGTTTTGGAAACTATATTCAAAGGGAGACTTGGGATGTAAACATGTTTTAAAAATAAGTCCATTTGGTCTCTCAAAAACAGACTGTCCCGATTGTGTTTTAGTAACATTTTCAAGCCAAAATGTCACCAAAATTTTAATAAATGAAATTTGACCCCCCAAAAGTGACTGGAATAGGTGTGAATGTTTTTAATGATGTATATTTAAATATAACACACATCCGTACCAAACATTTCAAGCATTGAGCACCTATATTGACTTACACAGTCTGATGCACCCGCAACTGCAACTCTTAAAAAATGACATAACATTGAAATAAACCATGTGTATTTTATGGATGTGTTATATATAAATGAAAAACCAAATACATGTCATGATGTGCAATACACACGTGTCTCAAACTTATAAATTCTCACCTGCAGTACAGTCACAGCTGGGAGTTGCAGCTTACTGTCACAACTAGTGTTGCAGCTCACTGTCACAGCTTAAAGTAATTAGTCACAACTGGGTGTTGCAGCTAACAAATTCATGCCCAAGTTCAAGCTTGAAGGTTTCCATAATCGTTGGCTCATTTTTCTGTGGATCCTTCATTCACCTTCCCTAATTACTGTAATTTTGTTTTCATGATATTTTTATTTTTATTTGTAACTAATAGAGACAAATTGAAATTGAGAAATTGATGACAAAAATGACTTAAGCATTTTGTTCAAATAGTCAACAATTCCAAAGCATTCATGGAAACATCTCATACCCATTCCTTATCTTTCTACTTTATGATCTTCCAGATCACAATAAGGCACAAGAAGAGAGCATACTTATTCAAAAATAAAAAAATAAAAAATAAGAAAAAACTTAAAAAAACAAAAGCATAGTTTTATTCTATTATTCTCTCCTACCCTATTCTATTTGGAAATATAAAAATTGTTCAAGTGTATGCATATTTCCAATGGAGCCACTTTCGAAGAAGTGACTCAAGTATGCTTATACTCCCAACAGAAAAATATAACTTTATAAATGTTAGGATATGAGAGATCAACCTCCCTTGAAATGATGGTGCCAAGAATTGGTGAAGTATGGAATGATGTTGCAGACCGATGACAGATTGAAACCAAGCTTCAATATAGTCTTTGTTCCCTTGATTTCTCATGGATGTGACACCATGAAGCTCCTTAGTAAACCAATCTTCCTTAATGCATAAGAGATTCATATCTAATGATGTAAAGGATGCTTCAATTTTTGGTTTCAATGTCCGTTCTTCATCAAATATTACATGTGTCTTGTTGATCTTGTCTTCTTGCTTATGAGGACTAGAAGAAACTCTATCTGCAAATCTTGGATTTAAAACATGTTCAGGCCTTGTATGGATTTGTTGCAACAACGCACATCCTTTTTGCAGTGGTGTAGGTGAGGTAGAACAAGAGGGAAATGTAGGAAAATTTTGCAATTCAGCACTGTAAGCATACTGTACTGCTTTATTATGGTTAGGGTGGAGGGTGGATTGGACAGAAAATTGTGTTGGATACCAAGGAGTTTGATGAGAAAATAGATGTGGCTTATGTAGATGATTGATTTGTGAGGTTGATATTGAAGGACCAACTTGTGTTGCAGCATGAGGGAGAGTGGCCATATGATCATAATATAGGTCATTCCAACCTTGTGGGTAAGGTAGGTAAGAGTTAAATTGAGGCCGCAACAACTGCCATGGTGGAAGAGTATTCAATGATTGAGTATGAGAGTAAGGAAATGGAGGGATAGAATTTTGAACCATACATGTAGGCCATGGTTGACATGACTATTGTAATTAGTTGGCTGCAGCTCCTAAATCTTTTTGATATGTTCCTTTCATCCAGGGTATGGAGGGGCAATAGTCAGTGGAATGCTTCAAGTCACATATACCACAACTTTCAAGACTATCCCAAGGGAAATCCCTTTCTTCTCTTATTTCCTCCTGCTTTTCCTTATCCTGCAAAACAACCAATTCTGAATTTAGTGAATCATTGATATCACCATTATAAGTTTGAAATAAATTACTGATTTCAGCTCGTAAAACTCTTGTTTTTGCAGCAGATTTCAAAAATAGAGATAAAAGTTCCTTATAATTCTTACGAGCCTTGAAGTTTCCTCTTGAATACTTTCTACATAACTCACAAATTTCATCATATGCTAACTGAAATACATTACATGTTCCCATCAGATTTAATATTTCTAAATATTCAGTTTGGATTCCCTTGAGTAGAAGTGTTTTTAATATCTCCTTCCCCAGATTCCTTTGTTTGGATATTTAGAGATTATATTGAAAGAATTCTATGTATTCCTCCAGACTCTCTTCTTCTCCTTGTGTCATTTCGAAGATGTCTTCATTGACCCTGCAATAATCTTGGTACCTTTTCAAGAATGCATGTTTCATGTCTTCCCAAGTTTGTATACAATTATCATTGAGGCTCATGAACGATCGGAGGGCTAATTATTTTAGAGTAAGGGGAAACACATTCAACTTTTGATCATTAGCATAATAACTGTATCCTCTACAAAGTACTTCAAATTGAAATAAAAAATACATCAGGGTCTTCGTTTTCCAAACTGTGAAAATTTGGTAGAACATGTGGGGGAATTATTTTCGTTGCTGCCACTCCTCTCGAATCCCTGATGGGAAATTCGAAGGTAACAACTTCTGCATCTTTCTTACCTTCCATTTATTCATTATATTATTTATGTGCTATCTTGAGGCTCCTCCTTCGAATGTTCCTGTCAATTTGTTAGTAGAATGGGTGGTGCTTACAACCCCACTAAGGGGAATGATAAGATTTATGCCGCAAAGATTGAAAATAAAATAAAACTGAATGTAAAGACAGAAAATTCACACTCAAAACAAATTCAATAAACTGAAATGTAATAATGCAACCTACATGCCCTACTTTAACAATGCATCTGCAAAACAATGTCAGATGTACTTTTGCACCATGATAACCTCTCTGGCAACGACGCTAAAATGTTGGGCCCACTATATGCCAGTTAATTAAAACTTAACATGTAGAGTGCTAAACATAAATTATCAACCCGAGGAAGTCTTTATTTCAAAGTTATCGTGTAAGATCTATGCAAGCACAATTTCTCCCTGACACTATTATCTATTGGTATGCAATCGAAACTGTTTGTAAACTATGTCACAACTTCTTGAAAAGAAATCAAACCTAAGCCTATTCATAAAATCAAACTGTAAATCGAACACACTTCAAACAAACTCTATTCCTATGAAACAAGATCTAATTGCATAAATCTAAAAGAAGTCTTGTGTTGTCCAACGATCTATCAAAATGAATTAACATGAGAACACTATGATAAATCTAATGAATGAAAGCATGAATTAACAAATAAACAATTATACAAAATAAAACACCTACAATCAACACTACCAGCATCTTCTTAGGGAAGAGGGCCCTTCCTCCACTGAGTAGAGCTAGATCTCCATAATGAATGTCTACAACTCTATAATTAAGAAACTGCCAACATGTATTATCATAATGAATGATTACAATAGATCTGGATCAAATCCTACATCATAACATTGGTTTTTCTTCTCCTTTTCTTAATGAGATTGATTAAATATTTATACATAAAATTATCTCATGGAAATGAGGAATTGAACCCCCAACTTGTGATCTGTTAACAGCTGAAACACGGTCGTAACTACTAGCAACTTTGGAACCGGCTGCAACAGCAAATCTCAAAAATACCCTCTCGAAGAACCACATGTATATTGCAAACTGTGTCTTTGTTTGGCAATTTCCTCGTGCGTCAGTTAAATGAGGATGTTATGCACAAAACCCATGTCTTAGATTTTTTAGATTCATTTCCATCGGCCCACAAATGGAGACACGAATCAAGGTTTTCTTATGTGGCATGCATTTTCAGTTAAGGTTGTAACCGCTGGCTATGAGCATCCTGTACATGACAAATCAATCCACAAACTAGCATTAGTAAAATTATGCATAATAGTCTTCAATTCATCAAAGATAAAGGAAAATAATCATTATTAACCACTTAAAACATCAATGGAAGTAGTATGTGGTTTTACACACAGTTACAACAAATGGATGGAAAATGGAATGATAAATGGGCGATAATGGTAAGAAAATGGATGAAATATATGTGGATAGGTGATGAAAAAATGGGCAATTCCAGGGCCCAAAAATCATGTGGGAGACAATCCCACAATTACATAGAATGGCTCTGCACTTACATATGATCATGTGGGAGCCAATCCCACAGTCACATCAGAATGGCTCTGCACTTACATTGATCATGTGGGAGCCAATACCATAGTCACATCAAAATGGCTCTCAGCCCTAAGCTAAGGATTCTTGGTAATTGACCAGGTGCCTCCATTCTCCCAGAGAATGGCCTTTAGCACTTATATCTGATCATGTGGGAACACATTCCATAGTCACCTCAGAATGGCTCAGCACTTACATTTGACCGTGGAAGGAACCATTCCTCTCACCATGTTAGAATGGCTAAAGGAATCATCACTTTCCCTTGGAGGGAACCTCGATCTAGAGAACACCAAACTTCTCCATGAAGTACTCAAACTTCACTCTAGCCAATGGCCTAGTCAACACATCAACTATATCTTCATCCGTCGAAACATACTAGAGCTTCACTGCTCCTCTCTGCACCATATCCCTCATATAGTGATATTTGATCTCGATATGCTTCAACTTGTCATGGAACACTGGGTTCTCAGACAACTTCACACAACTCTGGTTGTTGCAATATATACAAGTAGCATCCAACTAGAGATCAAATAAATCAGACAGTAGCTTCCTCAGCCATACTACCTCACAACTAGCTGAACAAGCTATGACATACTCTGATTCAACTGTACTTAGTGCCATGCAAGACTGTTTCCTGCTAAACCAAGAGATCATACCTGATCCCATACTGAAGCAGCACCCTGAAGTGCTCTTTCTATCGATGACACTGCATGCCTAATCTGAATCAACATAACCTTCCAGGTTAATCTTCTGATTAGCCTTATACTTGAGCCCATAATCAACCGTACCCTTTAGGTACCTTAGAATATGCTTTGCAACAAGCAAGTGAACATGTCTTGGATCCATTAGGAACTGGCTCAAGGTGTTCACAGCAAAGAAAATATCTGGTCTCGTATTCATTAGGTACATCAAGGAACAAATCATTTGACGATACATCATGGCATCAAACAAATCTGATGAAGCAACACTCAATAGCTTCAGGTTTGATTCCCTAGGTGTGGTCATGGCCTTACAGTACATCATCCTGAATCTCTTCAGGATCTCTACTGCATACTTCCCTTGTCCGAGGGAGATTCCATCTGCATTCTGCCAGACCTCCATGCCTATAAAATAGTGCATCAATCCAAGGCCTGCATCTTGAAATCGGCAGCAAGTATTCTTCTTACAAATTTAATGAGTTCCTCTTTTCTGTCAGGAAAAAGTTATCGACATATAACATGAGCATCACTGGTATTTCAACCTTGAAGCAAAGGTTGAAGTCCGCTTTACTCTCAGTAAAGGCTAGATTCATCAATAAGTTGTCCATCCTGTTGTATCATGTCAAACCTCAATATCTTCGGTAGTCAGTCCCTCTAAACCAGAGCATCATTCTCTCTCTTTCTTTCATACTCTATGTACTGAAACATTCTATACCGGCATGACAAGTAGCTTCCCCTGCTACTAATATTATAGATATCCATCTAGGGTCATTGGATACCAAGGTACTCTATCTTGAACCTTTTCAAAAATTCTTCTCGCACCCATCTGTGAGCTTGTCATCCTCTATAGGATTTTATCTTCAACCTTGTAGAAAATATTATGATATTCATCACTATATGTGTTACCCCATGGGTGTCTTCTAAGCTCATACAAGGCCTTCTTTCATTTCCACACATGATTCTGTCTATCATTTGATTTCACTTCCAGTGGCTGCAATTGTCTCTTCATATTCTATGTCTTCTTTCTATGAGAAGCCTCGTGCTACAAATCTTGCATTCTATCCCATGATGTTTCCATCTACGAACTTCCCTTCAGGTCTCGATACTGCATCCTAGACATCATTCTTCTTGAATTGGTATTCCCTTTCTTATTGGCTACTTCTTCATAGCTAGAAGGTTCTGCATCAATTATGTTGCTGCATTTGTCTTCATTCTTAGATTATTTCTCGAACTGTCATCACTTGTTCTTCGAAACAAGTCTCATCCTTCTTTTCTTGTAGGTGATTGTACACGATTTTTCCTACAAACCAAATTCATTTGTATGTTTAGAAACATTTCATAAGTCATATTCATAATGGTAAATTATTACGCATAAATATATGATCATGAAACTATTTTAGCCAATACAACATTCATCCATATCTCAAGGAAACTTTTCTAGATGCCTTCTGTCTCTACCAAGACATCATTGAGATTGTGCACTAAGCCAATATGTCAGGAAGGAGGTTTCATTCTAGATAAGTATCAATGGAGAGTTTTATAGAACCATGAGCTACTTACCCATCCCATGTGTATTAGTAGTATACTATCATTAATGCAAACATTATACCGTGCATAATACATCAACTGAATATAAACAAATGCATAACAAAACAATATCATGAAATGACAATTGAATACTTATCTTTATTTGTTTCATGGGTAGAATCCTTCTTGATCCTTCATCTTCATCATATTCTTCATTCATCATTTCTTATCCAAATGCTAAGATGGATAAGAGGTTCTTTAAGAGTTGAGTCCTTCATATTCCTCATTGCTTGAGGGATCTTCTTTGGATGGTGAGAGCTTGATATTCAATTTATCCCATATTCTCTTCTCTTATTATGAGTCGAGATTCTTCTTCTTCCCAGAGTCTGCTGAAAGTAATCACTTCTTTCTGGCATACATTCCTAGAATGAATGAATCCCATGATCCTAGGAGTCCATTCAAGGTAGTTATCACAACTGCTGCATTCTCCATGTTATCTCCCAAAATAAATTTATTTTCAATAAGTTCACTTGGACAATTTATTTTTTGATAGGATGAATATTTCAAGTTATATTATGGAAGATATTGGGGTGACTAACAAAGTTGGGATATCTGATGTTCTATTATTTAATAAATTTGAATGTTTTAGCTCTCAATGGCTTAGGTGAGATTTTCAACAACTCATTATCCACCGAAAAGCCTAGATTTTGGCAGCTAATAGTTTAACGTAGGACCATGTTATCCACTGAAAGCCTGCTCATCACGTTCTTATTAAAATTTTGGGAAAATGAATTTTGGTGGCTTAGGTGAGCTTTCTAATAGCTCATTAGCCACCAAAAAGCCTTAGTTTCATCTGGAAACTCCATTGGAATAAGGTGGCTTCAATAATACCAAGTACCAGAGCAAACCCTCAAGGGCCACCAGTAACACCTGTTTCAGATCCATAAGATATTATAAGAAGAGATAGGGCTTCACTCATAAACATCTCTAGAGCTACAAGGGAAGCCACATCAGGTATTTCAAGAGGAATTTCTATTGTTATATCAAATAGACCTCAATTTCAATCTCCTTCTACTGAAACATATAATTCTTAGGAATTTATAATTGAATCAGAAAATTTTAGGGTTGAAGAATCTTCAAGCACTACCGCTTGTGTAGATCCAATCCCTAGCGACTCCACTAAGATAAATCCACCCCGAATATTCTCTCAACCACCACTCACACCAATAGTATCTCTTTCTGCTCTTTCCATACCCACTTCCAATATGAATGTCCCTTTGAAAAAAATAGAAAGGATCCTTGTGGCCAAGTATGCCCCTCTAATTCTTCCTAAACCTCTTGTTGCTATGCCTACTAGAGACTACCTCAAATACATGCCTAAGTTTACTAGGGAGGGAGACTTCACAGCTGAAGAACACCTAGAATCATTTTACAGTTATACTGAAAACATAAACATAGAACAAGAAGATTTGTGGACTAGGGTTTTTGTGCAAAGCCTAGATGGTTAGGATAGGAAGTGGTTCAAAGAGCTGCCTACTGGATCAATAACAGGCATTGAAGCCCTAGATGACATATTTTTGAAGCATTCGGGTGAGAGAAGAGACCACATTTATAATATCACTGATTTTAGCAATATAAAGAGGGAGAATGGTGAGTCTATTTCTAACTTTACCGAAATATTTAACAAGATGTTCAGCAAGATCCCTGCTGAGATCAAGCCCACTAACACCGCAGCTAAAATCACCTATTCCAATGCCTTTGATTCTGAGTTCTACCTTCTACTCAGAGAAAGAAGATCTGCTTCCTTGTCACTCATGCAGGATGCTTCCCTAAAGGTAGAATCCAACATCATTGCATCTCAAAAGGTCAAGGGTAAGATAGATAAGAAGAAGCAGCCCACAGATCCTCTTGGGTATTCTTCATCAGAGAACAAAATTGAGAAAATGGCCAAAATGTTGGATAGTTTGATTACTGAAATGTCCAGCATGAAAGACCGAGGGAAAATACCTATGAGGATTAAAGGGCCAAATGATTTTGCTCCTAGAAACCCTAATTTTTTTCCCTTACAGAAGAAATAATACCCCAACTCAGATCCTTCAAAGGGATATGAATCAGGCTAAGGATCAAAGAATCAGAGCTACCTTTCAGAATGTTGTACTAGAAGAAGAACCACACTTCACTCAAGAATAAGGAGAGGTAGAAGGCAACATCAACTACATGGAGGATGAAGTTGATTACTCCTTCCTGACACAAGCAGACTATGAGGAAGCCCTCATGAATGAGCAGATTATGGAAGAATCTCTGTATCAGGAAGATTATCAGGAGGAATATAATTTGAGATCTAGGTTTGTTTCTCCCCCCAAGAAGAATGATGTCCCTGCAAAGCAGCCTCCTAATCCAACTAAGAGGAGTGTTGTTCTACCAAAGAAGATGATTGTCACTCCAAAACAACAACAAATGCCATTACAACCATCAACTCATGATCCTATTTAGCTCAAAGCCACGCCACCAGAGGACTTCAAGACATTTATTTTGGCACAAGAGACCAGTTTGGGTGAATATAAATATCTCAAGGATGAAGCGGAAAACTAAAAGTTGCTCACGAACACCATCAGAGAATGTTTGTTCCAGTTTTGTAGTTACATCGAGGAAAGGGCCAGAAACCTTACCTATTTTAACCAACAGTAACTTATCTACCAGAGGACAGTTTTAATTTAGTATTCACTGCAGTCATCAAAAATTTCAAGAAGTGAACAAGTGATAGAAAAGTCAGAAGCTGATCAACAAAAGATCAAGATTATTTTTGACAAAAGGGCAAAAGTGGACAACTTTCAGGTTGGAGATTGGGTCCTCAAGTGGGATACTATTAGGAAAGACAAGGGAAAGCATGGAAAGTTTGACTCTTTGTGGATAGGCCCTTTTGTGATAGCTCATATATAGTAGAACAACACCTTCAAGTTGCAAAATATGGAAGGAGAGGAGGTGTTTGATGGCCCAGTAAATGGGCGATTTCTGAAACTCTATTTTATCTGAGGCTTTGAGGCCTTGTTATTGTAAAATATTAGTTAGTAGGTTTTTTTGCTTACAAAATAAACTCCATGCCCAATGGAATAGTAGAAGATAGGTTCAATTCTTATTTGTTTTTCAGGAAAGGAATTTTGGTTTGGGGTTCTTGGGACCTCACAGAAAGGTTCCCATCCCCGAGTAGGAGCCAGATGTTATCTCCCAAAATAAATTTATTTTTTGATAGGATGAAGATTTCAAGTCATGTTATGGAAGAAATTGGGGTGAATAAAAAAGTTGGGATATCTGATGTTCTATTATTTAATAAATTTGAAAGTTTTATCTTTCGGTGGCTTAGGCGAGATTTTAAACAACTCATTAGCCACCGTAAATCCTAGCTTTCAGCAACTAATAGTTTAACACAGGACCATATTATCCACCAAAAGCCTTCTCATCATGTTCTTATTAAAATTTTGGGAAAAGGACTTTCGGTGTCTTGGGAGAGATTTCCAACAGCTCATTAGCCACCGAAAAGCCTTGGTTTCGACAGCTTAGCGAGTGTTTTCAGGAGGACATTAACCAACGAAAGCAAATGAAATACATTTTTGGAAAGGGAAAATTTTGGTGGCTTGGGAAAACTTTCAAATAGTTCATTAGCCATCGAAACACCTATCTTTCGGCAACTAAACGATGATATCTGGAAATATGATAAGCCACCAAACGCTGGTTACACATGTTCTTTTGGAATGAAAGTTTATGTGGATTCGGCAAATGTGTCAGAGGTTCATTAGCCACCAAAAGCTCAAATTTTGGTAGCTAGCAAAAAAACCCTAGATACTCTTAACCAATGAAAAAGCCAAAAAGAGAAAATGATTACCTGTCCATCAAATTATCAAACTCGTCAGCACAAGACAGGTCATGATTTGGCATGACAAACCACCGAAAGGACGGGGAAACTGGAGTAAGGAATACGTTACTTATTAAAGATGTCATTATTGATCTGACCTGACTAATGGGAATCAAAAATATAATCTACCCTCCATCTGTCCCATGACTGCAGTAAACCTCCACTGAATACCAAGTTCAAATTAAAAATGATTAATGGGTTGTCTGTATTGTAGATATCACCGAAAGCTATCATCATCTCACTCGAGCACTTACCAAGTGGTTAACCCCTCAGAAACAGAGCCATACCTCTAATACACTCCACCTTTGATTGCATGCATCCTTACTGCTCGAGGCCATCTCTGAAAACCAACCCGCTAACCTCTTCCATAGAATTTGAGTTTCAATTTTTGCAGGTACTCAAAAGCACAATTCAAATATGAAGAAAGGAGGCCCTGCTCTCAGGAAAGAACTAGGAGACATAAGCTACCTAGAATCACATCAAGAAGTCTGCCAGTTCTTTAAAGATGCATGATGTTACAATTTTTTTGAGAAAAGTCAAGGTTCACACCAGCAGGTTGCTGAAGCATTTGCCCTCTATTTTGATGGCTCCAAGGCACTGATAGGAAAGGAAGAGTTCCTAGTGGATGAAGCTCTAATTGAAGATGTGACAGAACTCCAAAGAACTCGGGAGAAGTGGTTTAATACCACCATCACTAAAAATGTGTAGTTCAGATCCTATCTAAAACATGAACACATAAATGTGGTATGGAAGAAAAGTGTTCCTTCCACTTGGATAGAAGAGAGATGGAAGCAGTTACTGAAAGCAATTTTGGTGTATATAACCTGTGAAGTTAGATACAACAGGGCAATGATATATCACTTCAAACTGATGAACCATTTTACAGGAAGAAGCCCTTTAAATTTACCTTTCTACCTCCAAAATATATTAGCAAAAATGGCACACCAAGTAAAGGCCCAGCCCACCAAAATTGCAGGAAGGTTGTCTCACCATGACCTCATACAACTCATTGTCCAAAAATTGTTGCATAGGAAAAACATAGCATGGACACATTTTTTGTTCTAGAATGAGTTTGAAACAGGCCTACAACTAGAAGAGAAAGGAAAGACTCCTTCAAAGAAATCCACCACCCCCAGGAGTGGAAAGAGAAAAATAAGGGATATCTCACTAGCAATAGTAGATCAACCTTCTTCCCCTTCTAAAACCAACCAGGATAAAAGAAACCTAGACTTCAGTGAAAAGGGAAAGGAAATCCTAGCACAAAGTGAAAACATTTTGAACTTGCCCTACTCCGACTCAGAAGAAGAAAGGGAGGAAGGGGTTGACCTAACAGAGTAGTTGACAACAGAACAAGAAGAGTTTCCTTCACCAACACCTAGGAAAGGGCAGGATGAACAAATAGCAGAGACCTCCTCAAGCAAACCTAGGTCTCAGAGAGTAAACAAACTACTAGAGCGAATACATGAACTAGAGGTTTTAGACAGGGAGATAAAGATGAATAATGCAATGTTGACCAAGAGAAATAAGGAGTTACACAATTATGTCCTGGAGATGAGAAGGATGTATATCATGCTGAAAAGGAGAAACCTAAGATACATATAGGACAACACCAGGTTGTACAGGATTATCAGGATTCTGAGGTTGCAGGTGAATAATTCCATACCAAAACCTAGCTCTCAGACTCACTTTGCACTAGAAACCCCAACTGAAGTAGCAGTAAGCCTTTAGAACCTAGAGGCAGCCTAGGATGCTGCTAATTTTCCAAACATTGGGAAAGCTGAAGAAGGGCCAGAAGATCAACAACACATCTAAAAGGGATGAATTGGGAGGTTGATTACAATTTTTGGAAAAACGGGGCTTTCGGTGGCTTAGGAGGACACTGAAGTGGTTCATTAGCCACCGAAAGCATATCTTTCACCAGTTAACGGACCCAAGATTTTGAATCCTTAACCACCGAAAGAAAAAAGAGGCATAGAAATATATTTTGGCACAAGAGACCAGTTTGGGAAAATATAACTATCTAAGGGATGAAGTGGAAAGTTGAAAGTTGCTAAAGAACATCATCAGAGAAGGTCTGTTCCAGTTTTGCAGTTACATCAAGGAGGAAAGGGTCACAAACCCTACCTATTTTAACCAACAATAGCTTATCTATCAGAGGATAGGTTACAGTTTTACTCCAGTACTCACTGCAGTCATCAAAAAGTTCAAGAAGTGAACAAGTGTTACAGTTAGATAGACTAGTAGTTAAATTAGGGTTTCTGACCTAATTTAAAAAAAAACATTTATTTTATATATTTTTAGTAAAACAGATCCAACTTTTCAGGATCTGAATATTTTTGTAAAGGCTATAAAGCTTAAGAATTATGTTTAAGCAAAGGTTCGACTTCGAGGAACTTTTGACCATTATTATTATCAAGCTTCTCATATTTCTCATGACCTAATATAAGCTCTTTTGTTATCATATGTTCAGCTTCCATTTCTTGTATGTTCTGTGCTTATTCTTGAATGTGTTGTTAAGGTTTATTCATGTTATTTGATGTCTGATAGTTGTCATACTATCTGCATGTTGATAATTTGAATTGCAAGTACTTTCCTTGATATGATTAGCCATTTATATATAATTGTTTTATGTATGAATATTCTAGCATAATAAGTTCTCCATCTCTTCACCATATTATCAAACCTCTAAATAGTGGTAGTTAGAAGCCTTATATTTGATTGAGTTTCATGCATGTCATGAGAGTGTGAGGTCTTCTAGGTCACCTGATTTGATCCAACTAGAAAAACCATAAAAACATTTAAGTTACTAGGCATCCTCGAGCTGCAACCTAGAGGAGTTTCCTCGAGTGATAACACTCCACTTCTTCTTCTACCACTTCAAGTTGTTCTTTGATTTGAGAGACCCTTGTAAAGTATGACTGTATGGTCTCTACATTTTGGATCTTCACATTCTTCAACTGTTTTATCAAAGTCATCTTCTGATTTATGTTCTTCACTTCAAGTAGCTTGGTCAAGGAATAAAACATCTCTTTCGGTGTCTTTAGGGAAGACACTTTTGGTACAACTTGATCCATGATTGAATCAGCAATGATCTTCTTGTCGTTGACCAAGTTTTTCTTGTGTAAGGATTTTAGCCTCATCTCCCTCTGGAACTGGAACCTCTCTACTTATGCAGGTGTCCAATTCATTTCCTTCAAGAACTAGTGACATCCTATACTTCCATGCTTGGAAGTTGTCAGCCTCACCAATCTTGTCATCAAGCTGATGTGATACATCACTTTGAAATGAGAACCTTAAATGAAAATAGCAAAATATTAGATCTTACCGATTTGAGGTGTCCGTCCTAGTTCTAGAGCTGGCTGATCTAGGGTTTTTCAAATAAACCCTAGTTTTCAAAACTTGGAATCTTTCAGATATGATTGGATAGAAATATAGACCTCTTCAAGGTGATCTATACAATGTACTCATTCTCTGAAAATAGTGGAGGGGAGCTCTCGAAACACAAAGCCCTAGTTTACCAATTTATTTTGCATAAATGACTGATACTGTTTCTGCGGTATCTCCGAAAGTACTACTCCTTTGTGTCTGCAATTTTGTACTGAGGCATCCTTATTGGTCCTTGTTCCAACACCATAATTTTCAGCATAATTGGTTTCACCAATTGGTACTTACGATCATTTTCCAAGGTGACCTGCTTCAAGACTGTTCATCATAGTGAAGTTGTACGGACTGGCACATGTCACTGTTTCATCCTATGAGTCTAAAAATTATACCACAGAAATTAAATTCCATGCCCTTTCTATAAAATCTTAATAAATTGCATTTGGACCTTCTTATCCTGAGATATAACAATTATCCCCAGGTGTCCTCTTTAGGGATGAATCCTGGAAGAGGCTGGAACCCTAACTTGGAGGAATCATATATCCTATGATATAGCAAATCTGAGGCTAAAACATGGACATAGTGTACATCAGGAATATATATTCTACCTATGAAATTTTCATCCCCTGAGACTTCTTCAATCTCGAGATATAAAGAATGTACCAAAACTTATCAGTTTCAATATTTTAGGGTTTTTCAGTCCCAGGGTCAAACCAAGGTTTGACGTTTTTGGAGTTTTACCCAACCAAAAATATCAACCTAGGTCTCTAAACTTCGATTTTTGTGAGGAGAGAAATCCTATGCTAGGCTCACTCAAAAATTCCTCTTCTGTAAAAATCCCTAATTTCTCGCACCAAAAACTGAAAATGCCCAAAACCAATTTTGCTTCGACAGAAAGATGCGCCCTTTAATGGAGAGTTAGCCTAGCCTTATTTTGCTTATGGATTGTGGAGAGAGACCCAAAAAATAAGAATCCCTAGCTTCTTTAGCTACACAATGTCTTCTTCTCATGTTAGCTCTGATACCATGTTAGATTTTTATCATTTAAGCAATATGATCGTAGGATCTTATCTGAGAGAATAACATGCACAGTAATAAACACAAGAGACAAGAGACATAAAGGTTTTTCCTTGGGGAAACCATAAAGGAGAAAACCCCGCAACTTCTTTAAAGGTAGAATGAGCACCAATGGTAGCAGTAAAACCCAAACACAGAAAAGATGATCTCCACAGCTGTTCTCTCTCTCTCTCACTCATGCGCCCCAATGAGTGAGTGTGTGTATAATAAATAGAGATGCTCACTCTCTATTTATATTCTTTCGTTCACTTAATGTACACTCCAACATGTCAACCTGACTTAACAATTACTTACCAGGGTCGACATCTCTAGGAGAGTCTAATAACCCTAGTGCTCCACAACTGTGGAGAATTTTCCCTCCGATCAATAAGGAGGGTTAACCTTGACTCAATTTTGGGGACTATTGCCTCGAATTACAATGGAGGGTTAACCTCAATGGCTTTACTTGACTTGTTTACTTTATTAAATCTCCTGATTAGAACATCGGGGCATGACATGACTCAATTACATTACAGATACTTCCCGAAATAAACATCGGGGTACAATACATAAGATATACAAGTGAGTACATTCCAAAGTTACAAATACATCAACATGATCATCTTCATAGAAGTCTATGTATTCAAGAATGAGAAGAAGCACTCTTCAAGAGAAGAGACTATTGAAATGACTTGCTTACACATTGACTAAATGACAAATGTCTTGATTCTTCATTTTATCAAGGTAAATACAACAAGAAGGATAAATGGTTATCCTCATGGAGATATTACTAAAATAGATTTATAGAAATTGAAGCTCATTGAAAAAGATATATATGAAGAATAAAAGGAAGAGTACAATGATACTTAAAAAAAAATCAGAGCTAACATAACTATGACAGGCTTGAGTAAATAAGTTTGGTAGAGAAGAATTTACGACAAGAACAACAATTGATAAATAAAAAATGGAATGACAACAACTTGTCAAGAAGTGACCTTGAAGACAAATCCAGGCATGAATTCGGATTGTAGCAGACATGAAGCTGTTTAAAAGAAATGATCTCAATTTTTGAGTAGTTGAAGATGTCATCTTGTGATAAAGATTTGATCTATGAGCATTCCTTTTCATCCAAAGGACAGAAGTAAATAAATCCATGTTTTAATGACTAAAATCAGCAGCATATGAGAGGTATCACAACCATAGGGGTTGATCAAATTGACAATGAAAACATCGCTACAACATATTGAATCCAGTTAAGGATGAAGAAAACAGAGCTTGTTTAAAGAAGCTACAGCACTATACTTGATAAGGGGGAGCATGGATAGCAAAGGAAGTATAGTTATGTATGGAAATTGATACATGCTTACCTTTTATGCATTTACTAGATATGATTGAAAAGTATGAGTTTAAAAAAAATGGTACAAATTACATTCATTATCAAATGGTATCAATTGGTACATTCATCATCTAGTTTTGGACATAATTGACAAGAAACACTTGTGGTTAATATTTGATTGCATTGAGGACCAGCTAAGGCATCCACAGGCCTACACATAAGCATCCTAGGTTGCTTCAACAAAAAGTTCTGTTAGAAGGAATTTCACTAGGATAGTATTGTAAGATTGTCAAAATAAGAAGGAGGTCAAGTTGTGATAATAAGAAAATCACCTACAACAACATAACAATTTGGTCTGAATAACAACAATGAAATGTGTATTGATGAGAAGCAAAAAGGGAGAGCATGCAAAATTACTTGAACATATTTTGGAATAAATTTACTTGAATTGATACCAATTAGTATCAACAACATAAATGATGTGGTGGAGCTTGAAAAGCTTGAAACATTTGCAGAAGCATATTTTGAAGAAAATTCATCCCCATTTGAAAAGAGATTTGATGATGACATTATGAGAAATGATGTGATTGATAGGGGGAGCCAGTTCAAAAGGTACATCAAAATACTTAATAAAGGAGAAATCAAGTCTACCTGAAAGGTGAAGAATATACAAAACAAATTGAAATGAAAGATCAAACTCAACATATGATTATAGACACAATTTGTTTTTGGTGTTATGAAGCTTTTCATGGCTAAATGATTATCCCTTTGTCGTTAATGTCAAAGGGGGAGAGTAATTGAAGTTTCCATCAATGACAAAGGGGGATATTGATGAATATGGTTGTCATTAATGACAACACATTAATGAAAAAAGTGAAATTGGTACATGAAGAGACACATGGCATGCACATGACAAGGTAACAAGATAAAAGACAAAGCCGATGGCAAACACGACTTAGCAAACACAAGTTGGTCGAGGATTTGACAAGGTGACAAGATGGAACAAATGACCTATTCTGTGGTCATTTGTGGCTTATTGAGTTCTTGAATCCCACACATGCTTGATTTCTGGTTGATTTGATAGCCCACAAATTTGTGGAGTCATATGGTGCTATTGTTTTTATCCTTAGGGTTCCTTGTGGTAATGAAGATACATTGGGTGTTTTCTTGATATGGAGACCTAAAATGCATTGATATAAAAGTATTTGAAGCCACCTAACTATCATAATAATGTTGATGACTTTGAAGAATTTTTTAGTATGGGTTATCATCCAAACAATAATGCACAAAAACATATAAAAGGAAATGCACAAACCATGGTATAGATGGTGAGTAAGCTTGGTGGAAATACGTACCATGAAAAAAATTAATGATAGAAGGGAAACTAGTGAAGTCGGCTCCAAACATAAAACAAAAGTAAAAGTTATAAATAAATTAATTGAAACATTCCTCAAAGAAGTTTGCTCCATTTTAAATAATTAATTTACCATTGACATGTCGACTCCAAAGTTTTTTCTTAAAACGAGTATAAATAGAGTCTTATGTTTTCATTTCAAGTGGATAGTGTGAATAAATTTGATGGTGCTCTGGGATTTTTGAGAGAGCTGGTGTAGTCGCAGTAAGCCTCGGTGTTTGCATTAACAAAAGTACTAGCAACAGCTCAACAAAGAAGTGTATCTACAACATCAACATACTAATCTTGTTTTTGGGCTTAATCAGTTCTTTGGGGTAGCAACAACAGTAAAGATAGGTTTGAAGTTTTTACACCACCAGTGGGCAGACTTTGACATAGTTTGAGGGTGCAATTCTATGTCCTCTAATTAAAATCATCAGACTGATATCTCCATGTTTTTCTGCTCCCAATTCGGTTGAAATCATGATTCAATGAGGAACAACTTTATGGGAAACTTTCCTTGTTAATTACATTGTGTCTGGGAATTCTTTTGCAATTCACAGTGGTTATAATGTTACTAAGTGCATTAGAGGCTTGATATTTTTCTTTCATTGAAGTATGGTTTTTGTTTGTTTGGAAGACATGTCAATATTGGGATTGCAGCAGTATACAAAGTTTGAATTCTTGCACAACTAGCTCAGTGATACGCAGTCTAAATTGTTGAAACAGTTAGAAGACTGAAATTGTGGTATACATGATAGTTTGTATGCTCAATGGAATGATGATGATAGAAATATATGAATAGTGATGTAATGTATGATGCATACACAGTAATGGCATTGATGTGTCACCATATAGAGAGATGATGTTTACACAGTAAATGATCAGAAATGCTCAGTGATGACATATATGCACAGGGGTACACAGTGATGTACTTGTCATATGATTGAGATTTATATGATATATACACAATGATTATGCACAGGTTGACATAAATGATGATTATTCCTACACCCAGACTTTAGGTAGTGATATGATGATCTTGGAGATAGTTGATTAGATTGACATGATTATTGACAAGTTGAATTGACGAAATAGTGATTGCAACCGACCCTGATGACATGAGCAGAGGACCGTGATTGACAGAATAAGGATGATGTGATGGTAATAATGTAATGTGACAAATATGTACTTTTGATACAAGTTGGATCTTGTAACTATTTTCTTAGTAGGATCTAAGAAAAGACCAATCATAGTCTTGGATAAAAGTAGGTGTTGATTTACCTCATGGCCACAACTGTCAAAATACAAAAATATTACAAATATTATATCTTATGACTCTTATGCAATGTGTTGATGATTATTCTTTTTATTTGATGAATGAATTGATTATTGATGCATAGTCTATTGATGAATATGATGTTGAATTGAATGTGAAATTATGACTTAATTTTTAGAGCTTGAAGAAGTGAAAATTGAAGTAAGTACAAGCTAACCAATTCACCCCCACCTCTCGGTAAGCCATTGTGTCTAACATTGTTGTTTTCCTTGGACACCATTCCATCACATGCACTGACAAGGCATCAACAAATGGTGCTAGAAGGAGGGTCGATTGGCAAGTAATCCCTTTTGAGCTGTTTTTATTTAAATTCATTTATTTTTTTAAATGGCTCATATCTCTGATATAGATCATGCTTTCAGTTTTCCTAGGCCTGCTAGAAGTATTTCTAGAGAGACAACTAATTTCTTGCAATGGTTGAGCTTCAACAAAGAAGGTAAGATCTCTGCATCTCAACAACTTTCTTAATTTAATTATTTTTGTGATTTTAGTAATTTATCTTATGAGAATGAGAGATGCAGAATTTTTACCGCTACTTTTGAAGGAAGAATTCAAAGTTGGTATAAATATCTACCAGCTAAATCTATTCATTCATGGAAACAATTCAGAGAGTTATTTCTTAGTGCTCATGAGAATTATAGTTGCAGAAAACTTGGTTTTGAATTACAAAGTCTTCATAGATACAAAGATTAATCTCTTGATGATTTCTTTTCCATGTTTATGTTAATATGTTGCAGATTTCATGAGAGACACCAAATTTATGAAAAAAGACACAATTGATTGGTTTTTCCATCTTAATTCTCTTTCTGACACACTTGATTTCAAAAAGAATGATAAATATGAAATTAATGACATGCATATTGATAATTATCTTAGTTCATCAGTCAATGTTGATTTAGAATCTAATCTTGTTAATTCCACCCAAAATAATGAAATTGTTGTGTATGCACAAGAATTAGGATTATGTGATACAGAGTTTCAGGAACAAAAGAATAATGATTGAAATTCAACTCTTATATTAAGTAACGATCCTAAAACTCTTGCTATAGAAGATACAATGGAAGAAGAATTAAAGATTCTGGATCCATCAATTGAATGTGCTATCGATGATTCTATTATTGATATTACATTATCTTCTTCTCATGATCAATTAGATCCCCTCATTTAAAATCCATTATTAGATCATATTTTTACTAATTATGTTTCTCTTGAAACAATTAATGAAAGTTATTTTATCAATAGAGAAGCATTTAATTTTTTAAATTATGAAACCTATATCTCTTTGTATCCAGACATTTTTTATGATCAAATATTACATTTGTATGTTAATAATTTTCAAACTAATTCTATGTTTTCGTTAGATTTTAATAGGATACAAAGTAAGTCTTTTAAGAATGAGGGACATATTTTTGTTCAATCTAGTTTATCTCTAAATTCCCATGAATAAGACAATAATATTGTTACTACCATTACTCATGTAATAAATGCATCTTCATCTATTTCATCTCATGTCATTGAAGATTATGATTCAATTTGTAAGATGAAAAGGGATACAATATTTTCTCATGTTGTATTAGATATTGGTCTATTTTAATGCAACATGATGACCACATATGGATCTCATGTCATTAATTCTAAGCTTCAAATTGAAGGACAAAATGAGGTAACTAATTTTAAGTTAATACCAAATTTTCATTTTTTTTCCTCCCCAATTTATTAATGATGATATTGTCTTAAATAATTCATTTTCCATCGAATCCCTTTCTCAAATTTTTAATCATATTCCTGATAAGATTCATTTTAGTTATGATCCTCATGAGATATAAGTTTTCTCCTTGAATGCATTACAAACATCATGTCACTTCCAACATGATTTGTATGATCTAATTTTTGGTTGGTTGGAAGAATCGTTTATCAAAAAGTTTCCATCTCATCCTTCATTATTTGTACAAAAGAAAATTGATCTGATTTTTACTATGTTTCCATTTGAAGTATTGCAATTTCCAATGATAATACATAACTTGTTTTCTTTTGCAGGTTTCAAGTTACATAACTGGTTGCATTGGAAATTTGATTATACTTAGCTTTTGTTTTATTTTTAGAGTAGTGTAGGAGTAGGTGTAGAATATAATAGTTTTTTATCATTGCTTTAATAATTAGATTACTCTTTTGGTTTTCTTCAATAAAAATGAAATGAATTGCGATGACAAGCCAAGTCCAAGTTGGAAACGACGCTTCTTCAGATCCATTCAGGGAAGTACTTTCTTATCCTCTTTCACTTTATTCATGCTGTCGCTTATTATCCGTTCAAGGAATTCATGTTTGAATTATATTTTTACTTTTAAATCATAATTATCTTGTCATGAAATGTTTTGAATTGATTATTTTCCAAGTTTTAAGAGGAAGAACATTTTGACATGAGACAAAGTAATTAAAATTATAACATCTTCATGTCACGCAAATATTGATCTTTCCTAGACATGCACTTGAAAATGAAGGTTTTTACATATTTTGTTGCAAATAGAACACAATTTAGTTTAGTTTCTTTTGTACATATCTTTTAATAAAGAAGGCCTTATTGTCCTAAACAACTTTATGCGAAACAACAATTGTTGATTTTAATTCTTCAACTGAAAGAGAATAAATTTATTTTAAGAGTTTTATTATAATCAATTCAATTTATAGATTCAACCTATTGCCATATATGAATTGATATAGTTATTCTCTTTACAATAAAAAATTCCTTCGACTCTACAAACACGACTAACAAATATTTCTTCGGTTCACATGAGATGATTTGTTAAGGCTTATTTTACATTTTAATTTAGTTAGGCTTCTTTATTTTCAATAAAGACTTGATTTTGCTTGACTTATTTAAGAACAAAATTTTTAATCACTATTTTTTCTTTTAGTTAGTGATATAGTTGTGAGATTTTGATTTACTTTTGGTTCCAGTTGTATATATGTTTGATTTAATCATTCTTACATTTTCTTTTCTTGCTGGTTTATTTTGAGTTCTCATTATTTACACTTAATAATAAAAGAGCTTATCACTCTTTTACAGTCTTGAAATATTATCTATAAAGGAAATATTTATAACAGTTTTCTGCTTGCTGAAATCAAATGTTTTGATTAGTCAATCCCTGATTGTGAAAAATCAATAAAATACTATGCAGATAATTCTATTTAAATATTTCCATCATTGTCCTAGAACTTTATCTTTAACTCAACATAAACATATAAGTTTGGATTTAGTTACTTTTAATGGAATCAGTTTCGAGAAAGAAGTTTTAGTCTGTAAATATTAGTAATATACAGATTCCTTACACCATATTTTCTCTTAAGGAGTTTATAAGTCTTCTACCCCATTTACTGACTAGCACTTCACTTAGTGAACCTCTCACATAGCACGTGCGATCGTGGGATATTAAAGAATACCCTTAATTTCCAGAGATATTGCCCCAAATTCTTTTTTTTGAAATCCCCTCCCAATACTTAAAACCTCCTCCCCACCCCTTTTTATACCTCAATCCTTATAAACCACCCTACCCACCCCCACCTTAAACCCCTCATCCCCCCCAATACCTGCAATATATTGGTTCAATTTTTGATAATTTTAAAACCCACAATATGAACAATAAGTGAAGCCCTCGTGCATTTACTAGGCTGACTCAAATTGAGATTAGCGCATTACATATAGTTTGCAAATTTCTTTAAACTTTCTATTTGGGAGATAAGCCATCCGACAAAACGGGTTAAAAGACGTCCTTGTCGAGGCTATGGATTCCTGCGGGTTGCAGAGGCTCCGTATGTGGTGTTTTGGGATTCCAAATCATAAATATTATATATAAATATTTAAGAATCCTTTGTTGTCCCACACTCATAGAAAGTTATCTGATGTTGCTTACCCATTAGTAAATTGAGTCATTGTATATCTATGCATCTGAATCAGTAAACTGGGACCAGAGCATTTGTAGGTGAGGTTAAGAGGAATCCCTGTCGCGGCTATAAATGTTGGCTAGAAGTAGGGTCCTTCCTGTGGTATTGGAGTCATTTATTAGTACTATGTCTTGTATGATTAGCTTGATTTCCCGAGGTTAATTCCTGGTAAAGTTCCTGATTCTTACATTTTATGAGTAATTTATTTTAAAAAATGAGTTTATCTTTATAAAGGTTTTTGGATAATTATGGGAATGACTTGGATGTTTTAGAAGTTTTGAAGTCTGACCCATACTACATCATTCAGTGATAAATCTATTCAAATTATTTGGGATGTAGCATGTGAAAGAATTTTAATTTTATTCTTAATTTTTAGATTTCAATACTGTATTTTAGAGATAACTGGTTCTTCTCAGCCAGTTGCCATTTGTTGTAGCTAAAGCAGATCCCATGTTTTATCCGAAACATGAGAGCCCAAATTTTTATATGCAAAAGGAGATACTTAAGTTCCTTAGTGATCTTGGGATTCCCATGTTGTTTATCATGGTTTCTATGTCCTTTTCATGATTTGATTTAGTTAACATCCTGAAAATTTTATGCATTTTTGTGAGTTGCGGAAAGAACTAATTTTTCCCAAAAAGTGTGTCTTACCCGCAGCCCGGAGCTTGGTTTTGCATTTGAAACTTTTCCATTCCGCAACCCGCAATCCACAACACGGATTGTGGATGCGGGAACATTTTTCAATAAGCACACTTTACGCACCTGCAACCCGCAATTGCGTATTGCGGGAATATCTTTACTCCACGATATGTTTTACATTCCGCAACCCATAACCAGCAATTGCGGATTGCGGATTGTGGAATGCGCATTATTTTCATTTTTAGTTATTTATTTTGATTCTTTTGAGTTGGTTTTTATCATTTCAGTTGGTTCTATAATCTCGGTAGTTAACTTAACATGTTATCTTTCACATTCCTTACCTAGATTTGGTCTTCACTACAAAAGTTGATTTATTTTATTTGTATTTGGATATTTCAAAGATATTGTCATTTGATTCTGAATATTGTGTGTAATGAATTATTATCCTTATTTGAACATGTTTGAATCATTAACATGCTTCAATTTTGGCTAGTTAAATTCATATGATATTTTGATCGTTTTGGAAACAAAATTGAACTTCATTGAATCAATAAGTTTAAAGAGCATCTTGACGAGTTAGAATAATTTGATTGAACACTTATTTTTAATTGTTTTGATTTATGACTTGAAAATGTGTACAGCAAATAATGGAAAGAGTTAATCAGTTCTCATTAAGCAAAGTATTATATTTTACAATGAATAATTAGCTTTGCTTGATTGATAAGATTATTATTATTGCTTAAACTATATTCAATATACTTTAAAGGAAAATAATAATAATTTATTTATGTGATTAACTTTAATATATCATGTTATTTACAATGTTAATGCATAGTATTTCACTAAACCCTAACTTTTTGTTACTGTTAAGGATAAAGTTTAAAAATGGATCGTGCATCTATAGAAGACATGTTTTGTCATGGATTATTGTGAGCAAACTATAAGGAATTAACTCAAACGGTTGAAACCCAATTCCAAAACAGGCCCATTTACCCCTAACCAGGAATAGTTTTGAAAATCTATCAACCATTTGGGAGAAAGTTGTGACTCAACATAGGTGAATTTTCCAAAAATTCATTTCGGTCGTTTTTTGCATAGTTGAACGAACCAGACATCTGGGGATTCTATTCTATCCTTCCCACTGCTCTTCACTTCTATAAATTCAAACTCAACATTCTAAGGGAAGGGGGGAGGCATTCGATAGAGCTTGAAATATTTCTCTTTCAGAAATGAGGAGATACTGCCAAGGATAAACCTTCATACCAGAGAATAAATGTTTTCTTCTCTGCAATCTTTTGTAAATTTATTTCAATGGATAATGTACGAAGGTTATACCTACAGGATTTATGGGAAGATTATGAAGCTCTGTAATTTCTTATTGAAGCTAGAGTAAAAGACCAGAAACCACTACAACAATCATTCATTTGAGTTATATTAGAGTTTTCTGTATTTTATCATTTGAATTAATAATTAGATTTGAACATTCTCTTTGCAACATTTGTAGGTAATTTTTTACTGCATTATTTTGTGGCAGGTTTGTTTAATTTGATTATGATAAATAATTGGAGGTTTAATGTATAAACAGTATTTTCCAAAATGAAATAATTTATTATTGTTCATTTTTGTAGAAAAACGAATGTGCCTATTAATTGTTGAGTTGTTTGAGTTTCTTTAAGAAATGCAATAATTATCTTTTATATTTGTTAAAATTCTCTTAAATTAGGCCCTCGAGATTGATTATTAGATAGGTTATTAATTAGATCTTAGTTTAGTCAGTATTTTATTTTACTATCTTTGGTTTACATATTCATTTATATAATTATAGAATTTATTCTTGTAGTTGCATAATTATTAATTTTGGACTGCACTCAAATTACATTTAGGATTACTTTTAGATTTAATTCAAAGTCTCCCTTTTAAGGAGAAAACTCACCGACTCAAAGAGTGCCAGTGGAGGCCGAATATCCGTGGGTGTTAACCACACCAAAAAACTTGAGGATAGGGTTATACTTGCGTAGGATTATCTGAAGCCTTTGGTTGGGTTTTCATCCCCTGTTGTTTTCCTTGGACACCATTCCAACACATGCACTAATGAGGAATCGACAAGTCCTCGCTGCTAAAAGGTACTTCTACTGATATGGGATTGAGAGGAAGTGATACCAATTTTCTTTTGGCATCAAATATATGGCACCGATGACACATAGTAGTTTCCTTGTAGGAATATGAGAGCATTGAAGGCCAGTATAAACCATCCCTCAAAATATTTTTGGTAGTCACCTTCCATGAGTGATGTCCACCACAGTCTCCCTTGTCTATTTAGCTTCATTTTCCAAGAGGCGGTTGAGTAACATACCACTGGGGTCTTTCCAATAGATTTATTTGTTCAAAATACAGAACGTAGTAGAATTTAACTTTACTTATCTAGCTCTTGTCCTACTCAATCCTATAGGATCCTGTAAATTCTGCAATACATATACAATATCAAAATTCCAAGGGGATATAGAGAAATCAGGGATTACTTGTACCTCTGCATCAGGCTAATTGGAATGACTGGTTAGGAAATTCAGCTGTGAGGATTCATAGTTTGAGTTGGTAATCATATTTGCAATCCACTTCCCTTTGATCAGTTTAGCGGGCTTGATCTCAATGTCATATTCTAATAGCACAACAATCCACTTTGCCCTCTTTCCTTCTGGGTCCGACTGTGTAAGGATGCTCTTCATCACATTGCTAGGAACATAGGCAATGATGTGTGAATGAAGAATATAATCCCCAGAATCCTTTAAAGACTTGACTAAGAACATGCATGTTTCTCCATGATATCATACTTCAATTCCACATCCCTCAACACCTTACTGAAAAAGGCTATAGTTTTCTCAGCACCTTGATTGTTCTTCTGTAACAGTACTCTAGAAATGGTGTGGTCAGAAGCATAAGAAAAAATCATAAAATATTTGGTAAAGTCTGGGCTTACCAGTACAAGTTCCTTTGTGATATCTAACTTGATGTCTCTGAAATACCTCCTTGCCTCTATGGTCCATTTAATCTCATGGTATTTCTTTAACATGTTAGTGATTTTCATCAAGATCTCAACAAAGCTATGAATGAATCTTCTCAAAAAGTTTACCTGCCCAATGAAGGATTGTACTTCTTTTTTTCTTCTGGGTTCTTCAACCTTCATGATTGCACTTATCCTTGCTGGGTCAATCTTTATTCCATCTTTAGAAATGAAATGTCCAAGCAATTCCCATTATTCCAATGCAAAGTTTGACTTTTTAGGGTTCAATGATATTCCATACCTTTTGCATTCCAGGAAACATTTTTCCAAGTGTTTGAGATGTTCTCTGTCATACCTTGAATATAAAGTGATGTCATCCATGTATACCACCACAAACTTGTCTTTCTCTTCTTCTAATGCTATGTCCATAGCAAGCTAAAAAGTGGCCCCAACATTCATTAACCCAAAAGGCATTTTGGCATACATGAAAGTACCCCATGGTGTAGTGAATGCAGTATTATCTTGGTCCTCTGGTAATAATTTGACTTGGTTGTATCCAGAGAATCCATCCATGGTTGATATACTTTCAGACCCTACCACCTTCTGTAGAATATGCTCCATATTAGGAAAAGGCTAATTATCCTTTATAGAAACTTTGTTGAGGTTCCTGAAGTCTATACATAGTCTGATCTCACCATTCTTCTTTCTGACATGTACCATATTTTCTACCCACTTAGAAATTCTTAGAGTGACTATGATCTTGGAATTAAAAAAATTTCTAATCTCCTTTCCAATGACATGCAATAATAGAGGATTGATTCTTCTCAATTTATGCTTGAAAGGTCTTTCACCTAGTTTTATAGAAATTGTGTATTGTATTATTGATGTATCATACTCCTTCAGGTATTCATAGCTTTAGGGAAATACATCTGTGTATATTTCCATCAAACTAATATATTCTTCCTTTTCTTTCATAGGAAGTTTCTTTGACAGTTTGATGATTCTGTGATTTTCTTCAGTTCCAATATTCTTTTCTTCCACTGCATCATTAGTAGGATTCATCTTTGGGTCTCTAGCCACATCATTCTGATCAAACAATTTATCTAGGAGAATAAAGACTCTAGAGATATGGTTACTCTTCAATTGAAGTATGTCTTCCCCCCTAGTGAATTTTTCAAATTTTTATTTCATCATTGTTTTCTTCAATATCTTCAGTATCTAGGATATTTTTAGGATTATTATATTCATTATCTAATTGGGTATTCACAAACTCACTAGATAATTCCAAAACCTCTTTATCTGCATGTCATCCTCAAATACTTTCCAATATTTGGAATTGTATGGTATAGAAGGCCTGTTCACAATGCCAACTTTGTATTTCCTTTAACTAACAACAAGGATTTTAAACTTACCAGTAGCCACAACTAAGGAGTCAGCCACTGAGTTGTCAATTCTGGGGATTACTCTGATTGTGTGTTCTCTGAAATAATTTCCAAACATGTCCCACACTTCATTTTTGTACACCACCATCCTACAATGTTTGGTTTGGTAGCTATAATTTAATTGGTTCACCACAAGTTCTGAATATCCCAGGACATTCACCCTATTTTCCCCCAAATCTTTCAAGGAATTCAATCCTAGTAGAAAAGCCTCATACTCTGCTACATTATTTGTGCACTCAAAAGTCAACTTGAAATACATAGCCTTAAAGTGTCTGATAGGGGAAATAAATTACACGCCAGCACCAACACCAACATTTTCTACAGACCCATCAAAATACATGGTCCATACACCCTCTTCTTTCTATTTCTTCTCTAAAGATTCATGTTTTCTTGCAGACTCTTCCTCTTCCTTAGCTTCAATGGGTATATGTTTTTTAAGATCATGAGGAACGCCATCATTGAAGAATATTGAAGACCCCAAGTCTATATCAACAACATAAATGGCATGATTATTAGGTGATTCTTGGTTGCTGACTACATAGCAGGACATTTTCTCACTGTGCAGTCTTTTATTTCCACCAATCCTAGGAATGGTATCATAAAACATGTCCATCTGTGAAATTTTCTTCAACTTTCTATACCAAGTCCTAGATAGAAATACACCAAATTTTGGAGGGATTTCTGCCACCACAACATCCATTAGTACAATTTTGGATGGCATTTTTGTTAGTGTCAATACCATGTCTTTAATTAGTCCCAAATCTTTTATCTTCCTAGAATTAGATGAGTATAGATATTTATAGGGCCTAGTGATTTCCAGGCCTAGATTTTCTACCACTCCTTTACGCATTAGATTGTGGGAGGCACCATAAGCAATCATGGAATTATGCACAGTCATGTCATGTACATTCAAACTCGGGTAGAAAAGAGGAGCTTCTTCATCATCCATATTTTCAAACTTAGACCCAAAAACAATGGTGGGGTCATCATCATTCACTTATAAGATATCAGGTGGAAAATCCCCCTCACTCCTTACCATTTCTGATATCTTGTTTATGTACTCTCTGTTTCTTAACAACTCATTGAAAGGAATGGACACTTTTAGTTTTGAGAGTTATGACTCCAATTTAAAGGTGGAAACAACTTTCTCTACATCCACTAGTGCTGGTTGTCTAACTTCTCTTACTTTATCTACTTTATTCATGGGTTATTTATGTCTAATAAGTTCTTTATACACAATAGGTTCTTTTTGTTTCTCTTTTTTACTTTCAATATTTTGTTGACTGTCGAAAGGTTGGTTTTGATCTAACCTTACTTTGTTCACTGTGGCATCTATACTCCTTAACTTTAACTTTCTCTAAACATAATAAATAGCATACATATATCACTTTTGGTATTGTTCATATTCTTCCTCCAACCCCTTATCTACATCCTCCTGGGCATACATACTATTTTTTTCTTTTGTAAGGTAAATATCAGAATCCAACTCACCAAAATGGTGAATATGATATTCAATGGACTCAACATCATCTTCAGCAGCCACATAGTTTTTATGGAAGGGTGATTACATCTGCTAATCATTAGGATTTTTGGGATTCCTCGCATCTCTTTGTCTAATTAATGGAGGTGGGGTAGGGTTAGGCCTTCTGAAGTTTGGATTCATGATTTGTGGCTCATTTGTTTCTCTGTTTACTAGTTTTCTTTCCACAACCAGTCTATCCATTAAATTTTTCATAGTCTTCATTGTAGCAGGGATTTCTCCCTTGCTACAAGGCAGGAATGGCTACCTTCTATCTATAGGATGGAAGGATAGGTTCTTGGTGATGAATGCAGAAAATGAACAAAAATGAAATAGAGAACAACAAAGAAAGAAGAGATGGAAACCCCTCTGTAAACAAGGTTGGGGTTTATCTCCAACAACCTGTAAGAACATGTTAGAAACCTGAAAACAAACAATGGATTAGATAAAATCAAATAAACAAAACAAAACAACAAATTATACCTTCTCTTGATGGAATGGGCCACCATGCCCTAGCTTGGAGAAGAACCTTTCTTAGCAATGGGGGAGCTATGGCTCAAGGGGAGGAAGGATGAGAGGGAGTGTGGGTGGCTTGAGAGACAAAGGGTCTGAAGGCATCCACTCGGGAAGCATAACGGTATGCGAGGGAGAATTGTTTTGAGAGTGACCCCCACCCCTCTATTTATAGCTCTTTTGGGGCTTTTTAGGGGTTTAAGCCCATGGTTGGGGATTTAGCCCCTTTTTTTGGGCTTTTAGCCCCTTCCACCCTATCCTTAGCTCCTTTTGTTGTTTTTATCTCCTTTGAGGGGTTTTAGCCCCTAGTAGAACTATTTAGGCTCTTTTTTGGGGTTTTATAAGCCCTTTTTCTCATTCTTAAGCCTTTATGAGGGTGTTGGGGTCCAATGGGGTGAAATTAGGGTCTTGCATGGGTGTCCTTGGGTGGTGTAGGAAATGTAGAGCTGAGTGAGGGATTTTTTGGGTTAACATTCATCATCATCTCAAATTTTATATCAATTGAAGAAACAACAAAAGAGGTTGAAGGTACATGTTCTTCCCTAACTTTCCTTGTTTATACTCTCTATTTGATTTTCCCACTGGCCATCATGTTTGCTTCTACTTCTAGGGAATATTGAAACATGGCAGAGAGATTACATGATTTCCTTTCTCTTAGCAGTAAGGAAAATTCACCATCAAATGCATCATCATAGTGGAGTTTAGCAGATCCTTTAAGAGGTTTTATGTCAGCTGGAATGGAGTCGTACACCCTCATAAATATACTGGAAAAATCATGCACAGATTCAAACCCTTCCTTCTTAATACCATTGTTGTAATAAAGCACTTGGAGAGGGATTCTCTTATCACCCCATCTCTCTAGGAAAGAAGTTTGGAAAGTTGCATAGATGATAATAGATCTAGGATTTAGACCCTTGAACCACTTCTTTCCCTCCTCTAACAGGATTTGTGAAAATAAACTCATATTCATATAATCATAATCCACTTCCTCCAAATCAATGAAGTCTTTAAACCTATCCACATGGTATCTGGCTGTGAAGTTACCCTCTCTATCATACAAGGTAATTCTCTAGGCATAGTTTGTTAGATTTTTATCATTCAAGCTAGCATTATGATCATAGGATCTTTAACTGAGAGAATAACATGCACAAAAATAAAACACAAGACACAAGAGACACAAATAATTTTCCTTGGGGAAACCATACAGGAGAAAACCCTGCAACTTCCTCAGAGATAGAATCAACACCAAAAGTAAAACCCAAAACATAAAGATGATGTCCCGACAACAGTAGTCTCTCTCTCTAATCCCAACAACTTCTCTCTCACTCATGCACCCCAATGAGTGAATGTGTATGTGTGATATATAGAGAGGCTCACTCTCTATTTATATTCTTTCATTCTCTTGAAACCCACTCCAACATGGCAGCCTCACTTAATAATTTCTTACTAGAGCTGACATCTCTAGGAGTGTCTAATAACCCTAGTGCCCCACAACTTGTGGGGAATTTTCCTCCTCCAACCAACAAGGAGGGTTATCCTTAACACAATGGTGGGGACTATTTCCCCAACTTACAATGCCTCACCTAGGGTCAACTTCTCTAGGATAGTCTAATAACCCTAGGGCCCCACAACTGCGGGGACTTTAACCCTTGACCAATAGGAGGGTTATCCACAATGACTCGACATGACTTGTTCACATTATAGAAACTTCCAATTGAATCATCGGGGCATGACATGACTCAATTACATTACAGACACATCCCAGAATAAACATCGGGGTACAATACATAAGATATACGGATTAATACATTCCAAAGTTACAATTACATCAACATAGTTCACGAGAAGGTCATGTAGAGATATAGGTAGAGCCTGTTAGGATTATTAATCCTCCCTTGGTCAAATGTCTATTAGATTAATTTATCCTAACTTAGGAACCTTAATTAATTATTTGGGTCCACTAGTGTTATTGGGTCCACTTGGCCCAATGGGGCCACATTTACTATTCACTGAAGTGTGGGGAACACTGCTAGAGGTTAACTCCCATTTAATGCATGTGAATGCATCAGTTTGGGCACCTCTTAGACCAATCCCTACATTTTAAGAGCCTATGGGACTCCTGACACCAACCTACTTCAATTACTTGGAGTTAGCACTAGTTAGTCTTAGTTAGCTTCCAATTACTTTCAGTTAGTTCACAACTAGTTAGCTAGCTCTAGCTCTGCATGGCTAATGCATGGATGTGGAGAAGGCACCTTTTCTCACCTACCACACTCAGTTGCACCGAGTTAACTAGTTATTATTGATTGCTTGATTTGGTTTGACATATGAAGTTGATTGATGGACTCTGATAATGATTGAGACACTATGAGTTAAATAGTCTGTTAGATATAGTCATATCTAGTGGATAGATTTGAATCCATCCCTAATTGATTCAAATTATTTTCCTATGTAAACTATTGTAACAACAGATTTAATTATTGTGAATGATACTGTAAATTCCCGAGCAATACTTGTCCGTTTCGTATGTGCTTTGTTTTGTTCAGTTTTATCTTCATTCTCCATTTACTACAATTATAATTCTAAACTATCTAGTTGAAGATATGCATGGCATTTAAATTCTAATATGGCATCAGATCCTTCTCATGTGGGTTTCATGTTTGTTTCTCTCCATTGAACTTCAGAAGAAGTTGGGTTTCCACATAAGTCCCACAAAAGGTACCTTCATTCCTACGGATTTATTCAGAGTGGCGGTGCGGGCATGAGGAATCATGAAAACATGTTCATGTCGAGAGGAAGAGAATAATTCTAATAGTCAAATGTTTTTAGTGTTTTTTTCATGAAAATATACAGGTGCTACGTAGCTTATGTGAAGTTTTACATCCTTTTTAGCTGGAGCAATTATGAGTTCTCAATATCCTACACCTTAGATCCTTACAAATTATAATTATCTTGATTGGAGGGTGGATATGTAGCTATCCTTGCGCCAACATGGCTATCTCAGGATAATACAAGGAAGGGAGGTAGAGCCTCATTAACAAGTTGAAAGGAACAAGTTTCTGAACCGTTGTGATGAAGCATTTGGTTACTTATGCACTCATATTATACAGGGATGATTTTAAGGAACCATACTTATTTAAAAGTGTATAAATGTTGGCGAATCTTATCAATTCTTAAAACATCAACTATAAAAATTTTGGCGATATTTTTCAAAAAATATTTTAATTTCCAAGGATTTTATATCGTTTATATAATAAATTGACGATTTCTAGGGTGAAAAAAGTTTACCCCATCAAAATTAGGCGAAGCAGGGCTTCAAAAATTGAAAAATGGTGAATCTTTTTTTGGAGAAAACCCCCTAAAAATAGCCCATGGGCTAAATTTCGCCCCTAAAATTATCCCTACTCATATATCCAGAGATATTCGATTCCACCTAGAAGGCTTAAGGACTCCCAGAGAATCCTGGGAGAAGCTTAATAGCTTGTTTAACAAACAAGATGATCTTCATGGATACATTCTGGAGAATGAGATGGTATCTTTACATCCTAGTAATTTCAAAACAATAGAGCAATTATTTACTAAATTCTAGTCTTTGGAACTCCAATGCATGTAGTGCATAATTGAGTGGAAGGATGAGAAAAATGTCCTTTCTATTCTCAACAAACTCATCCCATAGTATTATGTATTTGTTTCTATATTTCATTCCAATAGGTATGGATTCCTCGATTGGAAAATTCCTTCATTATATTCATTTTCCAAGTCCTTAATCAAGGAGAAATACAAGTTGATTCGAATGGGAGTCATCAAGACCTCCAAAGATCAATCTCTCCTAGTTACTGAATCTTCCAAAGCGAAAGAAAAGGGGAAATAAAAGAAGAAGAAGCCTAAAGCAGCTGATTCAAAGCCTAAATAGAATCAGAAGACTTCTAAAGGAGCCTCTGGCTCTAGGAAAACAAATAAGACGTGCCCCTACTTTATGAGAGGTTCTCATCATGAAAACTCTTATCTGAAGAAACAATTAGATCAGTTCACTACTCTCCTCAAACATAATAACATTGCTTCCCCAAAAGAAGCAAAGAAGTATGATAATGGTCATGAAATGTGTCATGATTTGAAAGAAGGATTACCTTAGTCAATAAGCTCTTTGATTGATTCTAGAGCCTCCAATCACATGGTTTCCTCCAAGGATCTCTTCTCCAATCTCAAAATCATAGAAGGGCCCACTATTCACATGCGAGATGATTCCAAAATTCTAGCAGCAGGAAGATGCACCATTAGAGAGAATCATGGTGTGTTTAGAGATGTCTTATATGTACCTTCCCTTGCAGATAATATGGTTTCTGTATACTAGATGAACCACACCGGCTCACCAAAGCAAGTGTTGTTTGGAACTGACTCAGTAGAGATCACAAACATATCGACTGAGGAGATTGTAGTGAAAGGGATTGCTGATCATTAGTCCAAGGAATATATGTTCTCTCACTTCATGCCATTCATAGTTCCAACTTGACCACAACTTCCATTCAAAGCTGATGAAGGTATAAACATTCCTTCACTTCCTATTACAGATTCACATTCAATTCCTGGCACTTCATATCCAGATTCAGAAGAAGAAGCATTCAAGTATGATCTAGACATTGAGCTTACACCTCAAAGGGATCTAGATCAAGATCCAACATCTACATTATTTCAGTAGCCTAAATGGGTGCAACGGCTCATTGAAGCAGTTGGAGATGATGCTAGGGATCCATATGATAAGAGAAAAATGAGGTCCCAGTATCAAAAGGATATTGTTGCACTATCTCACACATATCCTCTTCTTCCTGGGAGGTGCTTTATGATGCTTGGGTTATATCCTCAATCTCTCAAGGAATATTTCCATGATGCTATATTGTAGGAATCCATGGATGAGGAGTTTGATTCGCTACATGAAAATAAGACCTAGGAACTTGTCTCCTTACCCCCAAGAAGGAATTTGGTTTAGTGAAAATGGATATACTAAACCAATATAGCT
This sequence comes from Pseudotsuga menziesii, assembly GCA_001517045.1. Classification (NCBI taxonomy): domain Eukaryota; kingdom Viridiplantae; phylum Streptophyta; class Pinopsida; order Pinales; family Pinaceae; genus Pseudotsuga; species Pseudotsuga menziesii. The sequence goes on from LPNX011149215.1 coordinate 233,115, forward strand.
ACTAATGGAACAACAACCAAGTACAAGACTCCATTAGTGGAAAAAGGATACTCTCAGGTTCAAGGCTTGGACTATAATGAGACATTCACTCCAGTATCTAGAATGGACTCCATTAGGTTGGTATTGGCTATTGTTGTTTCCAAAATATGGGAAGTTCATCACATGGATGTGAAGAGTGAATTCATCCATGGATATTTAGAGGAAGAGATATATATGAAACAACCTGAGGGGTTTATTGATGATCCTTCCTTAGTCTGTAGAATAAGGAAATCACTTTATGGACTCAAACAAGCCCCAATGGCATGGTACTCCAAGATGGATTCCTTCCTCATATCTCAGAAGTTTGAAAGGTGAAAATCAGATTGCAATGTCTACATGAAGAAGAAAAAGGGGTTCTTGCTTCTAGTTGTATTATATGTGGATGACTTGCTCATTACTAGAAGATCTGCTATTGTATTGAGTAGCATCATGTCTACTCTTAACAAAGCATTCTCTATGACTGACTTAGGACTGTTAAGATAGTTCATTAGTCTCGAAGTAAGTCAAAAGACTCTAGGAATCATGATCTCATAGTCCAGGTATTCATGACACATGCTTAAGAGATTCCACATGGAGGACCGCAAGGATGTCCCTACCCCTTTCTATCAAGAATCGGGCTTGAAGAAGGTGGTTCCACACTTATGGTAGATAGTACTCTCTATAGATAGATTATTGGGAGTCTTTTGTATTTCACTCATTTGAGACCAGACATAGCCTATGCTGTCAGTGCTGCTTCAAGGTGCACGCAGGAGCTACATGAGCTACACTGGAAGGAATCAAAGAGGATCTTGTACTATGTGCAGGGTACTCTAGATTATTGGATCCATTATGCAGAAGGATCTCAATTTGATTTCAGAGGATTTACAAACATAGAATAGGAAGGAGATGGAAATGATAGGAAATCCACATCGGGTTTTGTATTCATGATTGGATCTAGGCCAATTTGTTGGTCCAACAAGAAGCATGCAACACTTGCACTCTCTTCAACAGAAGCAGAGTATCAGGGAGATGTGAATGCAACTATTTAGGAAGTATGGTTGCATGGCATCTTGACATAGTTCTGGATTCATACTTCATTAATATTGGATCTTTATTGTGACAACCAGAGTACAATCAAAATTTCCAGTGATCCTATTCAGAAGCAGAGGACAAAGCACATAGAGGTTCACATGCACTACATTCGGGAACTATAACATGAAAGAACCATCACACTGCACAACTGTCCCACATAGCATCAAATTGCATATATATTCACCAATTATTTTACCAAAAATAAATTTACCTTTCTTAGGTCTATTTTGGGCATTAAGGCTTGATTCTCAGTTCCTAATTTTGATGAGGGTTTTTCCCAAGAGGTTTTCCCTACCTAAGTTGTATTTTGCAGCATTTTATCTTTTATATTGTACATGGGTGACTTATGGCCATGTTTCCAGGGCCCACAGTTGTCGAAGTTAGGATTCAGGGGGGTTTTAGGATTATTAATCATCCCTCATTTAAATTTCTATTAGATTAATTTAGCCTAACTTAGGAACCTTAATTAATTATTTGGGTCGACTAGTGCTATTGGGTCCACTTGGCCCAATAGGGCCACATGTACCATTCACTGAAGTGTGGGGAACACTCCTAGATGTTAACTACCACTTAGTGGATTTGCATGCATTAGTTTGGGCACCTCTTAGAACAATACCTACATTTTAGGAGCCACTGGGAGCCCCAACACCAACCTACTTTAGTTAGTTTGATTTAGTACTACTTAGTCTTAGTTAGCTTCCAGTTACTTTCCGTTAGTTGACAATAAGTTAGCTAGCACTAGATTTGCATGGATAATGCAAGGATGCATGTGGAGAAGGAACTTTTTTCCACTTACCACACTCAGTTTCACTGAGTTAACTAGTTATTACTGATTTCTTGAGTTAGTTGGACATCTAGAGTTGATTAATGGACTCTGATATTGATTGAGACACCATGAGTTAGATGGCCAATTAGATACAGTCATATCTAGTGGATAGATTTGAATCCAGCCCTAATTGATTTGAATTCTTTTCCTATGTAAACTATTATAACATTGGATTTAATTATTGCAAATGATACTGTAAATTCCTGAGCAATACTTGTCTATTTCCTATGTGGTTTGTTTTGTTCAGTTTGTATATTCATTCTCCATTTACTGCAATTATAATTCTGAACTATCTGCTTGAATATATACATGGCATTCAAATTCTAATAGGGCCAAAGGGGAAAACCTAACATCCATTGGTCTATTTGGATTAGGAACAAGAGGAGGAGCTTGTAAAGGTGGAGGGACTTGAACAGCTCGTGGGATATAGGGCTGAAATTTTTTAGTTACTAGATTTCTTACACCAATTCCCTTAGAGTTTTGAAGGTTCTTCGAGAGAGAGTCAAGAAGATAGGACTCTAACCTACTAGGATTTAATTATGTGTTTTCATGTTAGATTCTGATTTGTACTTTAATAATGACCTTTCAAAATTGGTTTCCCACACAGAATCTTGAATAATATGAAATTCTTGAGTAGATGTATCTCCAAATTGAGGAATAAAAATTTGTTCTTTTTCGGTATTTCTAAACAACTTACTTAGGTCATCCACACCAGGTAAGATTTCAGTGTTAGGGCTACCTTGTGTATGTGGTCATTTGGAAGTTGGGATGTCTTTTGCACTTCACTTCAGGACCAATGTGGAGACGCCAGGGAAAAATACAACCTATTTCAAATGTTGTAGTCTCTGTTTTCCCATAGAAACTCTTCTTCTTTGAATCTTTGTCGTTTCTCCCACGGATGAATTTTATTTTCATTCCTTGGCAATGATGCCAATTTGTTATCACTCAAAATGAACCCTAGGTTGTAGAGGGTAGGCCCCAAGGTAACAATATAACCACTTTAGTAAAGGAGATATCGCTTCTACCTTTCCAGAGAGGGATCTCTCATAGATTTATATTAGGGCCAAAATTAAAGATAAAATAAATTCATATTTATAAATGGTTGAAATAGGGGAAGCACAATTGGGCCATGGAGTCACAAATTATAGATGGATTACATAATAGTTTGCAGGTGAATATACACATAGGCAAGGTAGCAGCTGGTTACAGTCAAAAAGTTGCTTTTCTGGTGATAAAGAGGGAACATGAACAATACATCAACACAGAGCATCTACAGGATGGATTTTGTATCAATTTTCAAGGGAAAATATATGGTGAATCACTGAAAACAATAGCCAGAGCATACAAGATGAATTATGATCTATTATACATGTATTCCATGAATGAATAAGACATAATGGGAATATTAACAAGAATACATCTACAAAGGAAATAAAGTAACAGATTGTAAGCTACGAATCACACAGGAATCTCTATAGCAACAACAAGCATTCGGCTCCGCAAATTTATTAGGAAAATATCTCAATAAAACATAACCAAAAATTCTCAAGGGCCTTGTTTCCCTCTATGGAGTGTGTGCTTATATTTTCCTAATCTCCTGAGACCAACCTCAAAACAAAACAAAAATTAGTTTCAACATGAAAACGAAATTCGTAACAAACAAATGATCTGGCAGATCTACCATGATCATAAATTCAAACATAAAACATGTGGAGGAGCACGCATGACGAATCAGTTGAGGACTTTGACAACAATAATGCTAAAAATGACCCTTCAGAGGGTTTCCTCCATGGCTTGCAACATTTTTTCTCCATCTCTATAACTTTACTAGAAAAAACCATTTTTGATTGTGGATCTCATATCGAGAATCATTTTTCACTGTTGATGTCTGTTATGCAAAATGAGGAATATGGGATGATGATATTTCTAAGGTTCAATTCTACATTTTCCTCCTCCACACCATCCTTTCCACCCTTATGTTTTCCACACCATCGATCTACATCGAATCTACTTTCAACCATTAATCAGAGGTTTGCAGAAAACCCAAAATCCCTTCAAAATCTTGAATGTTTTGGCTTTCAGCCTCCAAATTTACTTTTACCATCAGAGCGAATATGAATCGTTGATATGGATGCTGACAGTTTCTGAACCGTTGATCTCATATAAAAAGCTGAACTTCAGAAATCAGTATGCATGAGTTTGAATTTTTCTTCAGTTGAACTTTGCTTTTCCGGCTTCGCCTTTCTGCTTCCGCTTTTTAGCGAAAATAGGAAAATGAATTCTCTATGCTTCGAACTTTGAATATCTGATCACTCCACTTCCATGATTCTACTTCTTCTTTTTCGCTTCCGAATTTTAGCACAACCCAGGAAGTGCACTTTCCACAATTCGTAACTATGATTTTCCTTCTTTCCACTCCCGCACTTGTCCGGAAAATGGAATTTCATACTTTTGTAACTTGAATTTCAAGTTTTCTGCCCCCACCTTTCCGCTTCCGCACTTTTCCAGAAAGTGGACTTCAAAAAGTGGAATTTGAACTTTTCCTCGTCCATATTTATAAATTTTCCAATTTTGCCTTTTTGCTTCCGCACTTTAGGGGAACTCAGAAAGTAGAAAATCCAACTTCTATAACATAGTTGTATCCCTTTCTACTTTCCCAGTTTACTGGAAAACAGAATGCGGAAGGAGGATTTTCAACCTTTTTCACCAAAAAAATTATGTTTTCCACCTTCCAACCTTCATCTTTTCTGCCCCATTCTAGGTCGTTGATCTTCGGTGGATGAAATATGAACCGTAGTTCTGGAGGATCATGGAAATAAAAAATTTAAATTTTCACGACCAAAATCTTTGGTTTCCCGCTTTCCAGTTTTCTCCTATTTGATTCCTTCCGAATTATATATCTATAGAGGAATCTCTTCCTAGCCATCAAATCTTGAACTATGGAAGATGAAAGGATGATTTCCTACATTTTATGTCCAAGTATTTTTCATCTTCCTCTCCTTTCTTTTCCTTACACAAAAACGCATTCTAGCATTTGATTTTGCTGCGCTAAGCATCTTGACCATCCATTTCCTGTCACCAAATTCTACTAAGGGAGGATTTCCTCCTTCATGATCATTTCAAGGTCAAAATCATGATTTTCTTTAAGTTTTTTGCATTATTATTATGGAAACCCCCTTCCCAACACCTGCAGAACTTTACCATCAACCTTAAGGGTCAGATGATACAAAAATTTACAACACTATTTCTTTTTTGATGGTCAAACCCTTCAATAAAAATTTATCCCAAAAATGGTGCTAACAACACCATTCAAGAATGTTGTCTTAACATCCATATTTGTATCTTCCATTTCATAATTGGACCTAATGCAAGTATGGATCTAATGGAAGTGTGACTCACCACAGGTGCAAATGTATCTTCATAGTCTATTTCTTCTTTCTTTGAGAAGCCTCGTTCTCTAAATTTTTCCTTGTATTTCACAATGATTCCATCTACAATATGCTTGATCTTATAGATACACTTTTAATTCATCATCATTCATCATGATCGAATAGTACTTCTCGATCGTGGCATCCTTCCATTATTTATTTTATGAAACCTTTTTATAGGTGGAAGGTTCCTTGTCAATGATGTCACACATCAGTGTGACATATTTCTTGTAAGGATTTGTAATTTTCCTTTCTCTATGCATTCCTTCTGGAGCACCATACCTTTTTTCTTCTTGTATGAGCTCATGTTCCCATGTTGGTTTCCTCTTGTGGGAGTCCTTCTCAAGAAGTGTATCTTTCGGCTCTTGTGGTTCTTCCATGTCATGATATTCATTGTCTTCTGGAATTTCTTCTCTAATTTCCATACCTTTGACTCTTGTTTCTTGAGGTTCCTCGACCTCTTGAATAGGTCGCCTCCTATATTTGAAGTATGCTGAGTCTTTATCAAAGGTTACATCTATGCTGATGTCCATATTCTTGATCCTGGGAAGTATATTTGGTAGGCCTATGATGTATCACTGTATTCTATGAATATACCCTTCCTCCCAGAATAATCGAGCTTGGTCCTCTTCTCCTTCGGGATATGTATGTACATTGGGCAGCCAAATATTCTAATATGGTTGACTTATGGTTTGTCTCTTGAAAAATCCTCTTCCATAGTTTTGTTGTCAAGTACTCAATAAGGAGTATGGTTATCTAGATACACACATGTCCTTGATGCTTCCACCAAAAGGTGCATAGGAATATTTTTTTCATGTAGCATTTCTTTATCTACTTCCATTATGATTCCATTGTTTCATTACACAACCCCATTCTGCTGAGGATTGTATGAAGTGCTCAACTCCCTCTTCATACAAAACTCTTTGTAGAGTTCCTTGAATTCTTATGAAGTGAACTATCCACCATTATCTAATTGTAGAGTCTTCATATTCTAGTCATTTTGGTTCTTTACCAAGGCTTTATAATCCTTGAACTTACTAGATACTTCATTTTTCCTTTCAAGAAATATATCCAAGTCTTACGTGAGAAATCCTCTATAAAGGAAACATAGTACACATACCCACTTAATGATCTAGAAAGCATGGGTCCAAATACATCTTAGGGTATTATCTCTAGTATTATTTTATTCTTCCTTTCACTATTGGGAAATGTCTTCTTCACATTCTTTACTTGTGCACATCCTTAGAAAATTCCTTCATGTTTTTTCCTAGATCTCTGGAAGTCCAACAATTTCTTTGCTTGCCATCGGTAGCGCTCTGTAGTGCACATGTGGAAGCCTTAGGTTCCATAGTTCACTTGGTTTTATTGAATCATGAACTAATTCTTGTTCAAGACATCCTTTCAGTTTGTATAATCCACTGTCTTCTTCTCCAATCATTGTTGCAACATCTATTGTCTTTCATTTATGCCACATTAGAACTTGGACATCGAAAAATTCAACTATCATTCCCTTTGCATCTAATGCAAATATGGAGATAATATTATTCTTCAATATTTGAACATACAACACATCCTTCATCTTTAAGGATTTCCTAGAGTCTATCTTGTATGAAGATACTCCACTCCCTTTTATGGAGTATTGATAATAATCCCCAAGTTTCACCTTGTGAAGTGACTGATGTTGTCACGTCCCTAACACTCTACTCGATGGAGAGACCAAACTAATACATATCAACCCATAAAATATAATCCCCATGAACATAATATAAAAATGTATGAACTTAAATATACACAGATGCTTAAATTATAAAAATAAGCATAATCATTCATACACGCATTCAGCATGTTCATAGTAATTCATAAAACAAATACAGTTGCAAAAATAAAACACATGGGAATACTTATATTGTAAGAAGCTTGTCCCTCAACCAATAATGTTGCTGCAATGTTCCACCCAACCATAGGCCAGTTTTCTCTTTAATCTCTCAGCATCACTTCCACCCCTGAGCTGGGCATGATTTCCCCCAAGGAATAAGGAACACTACCAGACTTCACCCATAGCCAAGGATACAACAAAATTTAGTCAATCTAACATAGTTGGGTTTATCAAAATTACACGGGAAGTGGTTTACACTTATCCAAATTCACATGAGACACAACCAAGTGAACAAATGGGTTTATCAAGCTACCATCCAAACCATCCTTCCAGTTGGGTTTATTAGGAATCCAAGGAGGTAGAAGAGATGACTTCTAAGCTAGTGATCTCAATATAGAGCTATGAACACCCACACTAGATCTAAATTGACTTCTAAACACTTACACACCTAACACAAGGAAGCATCCCCTTCTCTACTACACAGTCCCTTGGGCCATGCATTCCCTTCCAGTGTTATTCAGTGTATGCAAAGAAGAAAATCATCCCTCTAGATCGGTCTGTGAGGTGCCTTCACACATTAGGTTTATCAAGCAAGTTCAAACTCTATTTCTATTACCCAAATTAGTTCAGATTCCAAATGATTATGCACACACAGTGATCTCAGTCATGGGATTATCAAATGTAAGCAGAAGCCAAGGAATTACACATGCACATAGTAATTTACGAATTTCTGAACATTGTTGGCACCAGACCAATTACTGCAAAATACCAAAACAAAAACATTTCCTGATTATTCAAATCAAAGACACAAAATCGGATTCAGGGCATTCCTATTCAGAAAAATGACTAGTAGATTGGAGAAACGTGAAAAAAAACAAATCCACACAGGAAAACCCAAAACATGAAGGATCCAGATCACCAAACAGGAGAAAATCGTGAAGGGTTTAGAATCCGAGTGGTTTTGCTTGCTGCATGAATGAATATTGGGATCCAAAAATGTTACACATAGTCAAAATCATGAGGGGAAGGTGAAACACCCATGCATGAGGGAAAGGTAGTCGTTTTTGGTGTTCTCTTACCCAAGAAAATTTAAAAAATGTTTTTTCCTAAAGTGGTGCTCTGCCCAATTCAAATTTCTTCCCACTCTTCCAACACCGCCCCCCACCTTATCCTCAGGAAAAAATCATGCCCCCATCTCATTTGGTTGCATTGACATAGCTAGCTGTAGGTTTTTAAATAAAAAGTGCAAATTTAACATAATGTACATCTTTTTTAATTTTTATCTAGCATAAAATACCATCGGCCAACCTTAATTTATGAAACATAAACACTAAATTAATGGTGGGGATTTTTCCTAGCTCCACACCATGATTATTTACATCATATTATTTCAATTCCAATGGGGTCAAAACCGGGGTGTTATAGATGCTCAAGCATATTAACAAATGATTCTTTGTATCACGTCATGTGTTTGGATTCCACACTATCTATAGGCCAATCACTGCTTCCATTCAAGATAATGTCCGTAAGTGATCATATTAGAACATAATCTTCATATGAATCGTCCTTCTATCTTATGAATCTTTTGTTTTTTGGTTCATCGTCTTTGACAACATGGGCACGGTATCTCTTTTTCCTTATAAGACAATTTGTTGCAAAGTGTCCCTGTTAGTCATTTTCAGGTTGTGCGATATGCCCACAGCACAACTGATACTTTCTGATCCCAATCATCTCGGTGCATGTTTCATACCTTGGTCAATGCATTCTTCAAAATCTTGTTGAAAGCTTCGATCGTTCCATTCACCTGAGGATGGTAGGGAGCCGTATTTTTATGCTGGATCTGAAATTCTATAGTCAGGTCAGAAATCACTTTGTTAACAAAATGCATACCTTGGTCACTTAGTAGTATTTTTCGACAACCAAATCGGGTGACTATGTTTTCAAACAAAAAAATTTCCATCATTGTAGCGGTACAATCTTTAACATGCGCGGATTGATCCCATTTGGTTAAATATTTTGTTGTAGTGATGATGTAGCATGCACCATTTCTCTTCCCTAGTGGGATAATTGGTCCAACAAAATCAACTTCCCACTTGTCGAATGCTTGAAGAGTTATGTGTGGCACAAGTGGCATCTCGTCGTGGCGCAATGGTTTTCCTATCCTTTGACAAATATCACAACGCCTGCAAAATCTCTTAGTATCCATGTGTATGGTTGGCCACCATAATTCTTCCTGCAATATATTCTGCACTGTAAATTTCCCTACATAGTGTCCCCCTATGACACCAGCATGTTATTCACTCATAACCCACGGTCGTTCATAGTCAAAGACATAGAGACACAGTACCTCATCTGCACCCAGCTTATATAGGTGTCCCACAATCAATGTATAATCAGCAGCTTTGATGACCAAGTATTTCTTATGATTAGTCGAAATTCTTTCAGGTGCATATCCTATACTCAAGAAGTGAATGATGGCATTAAAATCATGGTTTTGGTTGTCCATCATGTGGATCGCAAATAGTTGTGCATCAGGAAAATTATCTTCCAAGCTGGTTGGTTCTTCACCAGTCTCTATCCTTGATAGGTGGCCTAGTCCAACATTCATTCGAATAGGTTTAACAATGACCTCAAAGTCGAACTCTTGAAACAGGAGAATCCATCTAGAGATCTCCCCCCCCCCCCCNAGTGCATAGACCATAGAAAGGAATTATCTTTCTGTTGTCATGTAGTTCTTTTCTATTGTTGACAGTTTCCTTCTTGCGAGAGCAATAGGGTGGTAAAGCGCACCCTCTCGTGGTTACGTTAGAACTATATCGAGCGCAACAGAGGATGAGTCGACATGCACATGGAATTCCTTCTTCCATTATGGGAATACAAGTATTGGCACGCTGTCCATTGCAGTCTTTAATTTATCCAAAATTTCCTGGCATTTTGTTGTCCACTGGAACTTTGCGTCTTTCTTCAACATTTTCTCCATAGGTGCAGTGATCATTGCATATCCTCTTATGAACTTCCAGTAGTAGCCTATGTGTCCTAACACTGATCTGAGTTGCATGATTGATGTAGGTGGTGGTAAGTCTAGGATAATCACAGTATTTATTGGGTCAACCAAGACACCATCGCGACATATGACATGAGCTAAAAACATGCCAAATGGTGCGCAGAAAATACATTTCTTAGAATTCAACACAATCTTATACTAGCGAAAGCGGTCCAACATCATATGCAGAATATCAATATGGTCTCTTAATAGACCAAACATAGTCCAATAATCAAAGTATACCTTAATAAATTTATGAATAAAATATTTAAAACCAGAGACTACTGTTGTAGAAAAAATAGCAGGTGCATTCTTGAGTCCAACGGGCATTACTATATACTGGTAGCATCCCCATTCGGTGATGAAGGTTTTTTTGTGGAAATCCTCCTTTGCGATCCCAACTTGATGATATCTCGAAACTCCATCAGTAAATGAATACATCTCTTTCCCTCCGACACTTTCAAGTACTTCATATATAAATGGTGTTGGAAATGGATCATGAAAGCATGCATCATTCAGCTTCCTCAAGTCGACATAGATCCTGACTTCACATGTTGTCTTCTTATCCTGGATCACTATAGGTCTGATCCATTCTGACTCCTCAATAGGTTCAATAATTCTAGAGTCGAGCATATTGTCTAGTTCTTCTTTTACCCTTTATTTATACTTGGGGTTCATCCTATATCGTCGCTGCTTACTGGTTTTAGCATCTGGTCGCAGGGGTATTTTCATCTCCCCTAAGTCTCCCACTATTCCATTCATTTATCAGAAGTTAGTAGGGAATAGGTCTTAATAATCATGTAGTAAATCTGTAATTTTCACAACTTTCTCTTCATCCCAATAATATCATATATTGGTGAACTTTGGGCTCTCTAATGACCCAATGTTTACTTTCTTAATTTTTAATGGCTTAAGGAACTGATAACTTGAAATTCCACTTCCTTCGACTTCATGAGTGCCTTCTAATTCCGGTATGTTTATGTTATTCAGATCATCATCTGGATCTCCAGTTATATTATAGCAAGCCATCCATTGCTGAATGGTCGCACTGCACTGGTGAGAGTTAGCCTCTTTGACACGGATCTCAGCAAATACCTTGTCCTTTATCGCCTGAAGTGCAACATCCACTGTAGGGTTCTCATCAGCAAATTCAAATGTATGTGCAAACTAATTAGCGAGACCTTCCCATTCTTGGGTTCCTTGTCGCAATTCCATAGATGCATACCAGGTTCTAGGTGTCATTTCCAATGTATGTATGAAATGATGTACCCACTCCTGCCTCGGGTATTATACAAATATGATGCGACATTGATTAAGATGATCCACGGGGTTTGCTAACCCTAAATACTTATGGTATACCAGGCTGACCTCTTCTCTAAATCTGAACTCCATCAATATTCTGCAATGTGGCCAATTTGTTATAGACTTCTTATGTGCACCCCACCATCTAGCAGGTGTAGCTTTTAGTGCATGATCTAGTGCAGACAAGCGCTGCGACTCCGTTACAAGTCCTTCAAACTCAGTTAAGAAGGTTGTGAGCTTAGGAAAACCCTCATAGATGGGTATCTTCCGCAGCTCGTTCTCCACCCTTCACGCAAACCTAGTAACTATTGCACACCTCCTCATAGAGACTTCATGTAGCCTATTTTTCCAATTTTCCAAAGCTTCCCTTGATTCATATCTATAGGAACTAGCACTCTTCTAGCTCATGTTTCCATCTATTTTCGGATTGATGTAGTCTTCTTGTAATGCAGTAAAATGGTAGATTTGGTCGATGTAGTCAGCATGTATGTCATTATATACAGGCTCAACATATCTCTATCCCTCTAACGGATCAATGGGAGACACCACTCTAATCTCATTATCCTTGAATGAGAGGATTATTTTCTTGAAGTTTATGATGGTTTGGTTTTCTATAGCCTAATATATCCCTAGTAATGCGAGATATGGTTTTGTGTCATCAAAAATATTAATGACTTCAAAGTCCGCAAATGTGCCCAATCCTTTAATTTCGATAGGGACATGAGTTGGCCGACCAATGGGTAGGACCTTTGTTTGATTTACAAGTCGCAGCTAGACAGGGGACCAGTCCAAGTGTGGCTTGCCCATAATTTTCTAGGTTTGTCGCGTCAAAATATTGACATCTGAACCCAAATATAAAATGATGTAATCCATGTTGTAGTCGCCTATCTGCATAGTCGTTCTTAATTCATGGCTAGTTTTAAAATTCTTTCTCACTTGGTTAAATTTCTTTTTAGGTCATGGCTCTATGGGTATCACTTCTATCATTTCTTGTAGTTCTACAATAGCATCTTTATCTTCTATTAGTGTTAGACAACTTGACAAGAAGGATTTAAGCTTACTAACCTTTTGTGGAAAAATTGCTGAAATATGCATTGAAATCGTTCAGGCATCTTCTTTACTTCTTCTAACGTTGATGGTTTCGTTGCATCCACAAAATCTAGTCGTACCTCTAAGATTGTTTCCTTCTGTTTATGTACGTCGAATGATACCTTTTTTTCTGTTTTACATATCGTACTTCCATTTGCAGTTGTTCTTGTGATTTATCGTGATCAACTCTAGCTGCAACCCCTCCTCGTGTTATGACAGCGAAATTTGGATCTCGTGCTTCAGCCACAATCATCTGAACATTCATGTTAGTATTTGGGTTTGAATTCTATGTAGGGTTAGGTCCTGCGATAGTCCTTGCTTGCCATTTTGCGATAAACTGAGGACATTGCTCCACATTATGGTCTTGTCCCTTACAATATGAACATGTCTTCGTAGGTTCTAAGTAATATTTGATGTAGTGACCCAGTTGTCCACAGTTATAGCATGTAACTTGGCCTCTTCCTTTACCAAATCATCCTCCTCCACCTCTTCCTATGAAGTTTCCACCACCCCTTCCTTGCGAGTGTGGTTGTTGTGGTGGGTACTGGTTCTGCTAGTAGTGTGGCTGGTAGTGAGTTTGTTGTGAGTAAGGATTCTAAGGAATGTACTAAGGTTGATATTGATTCTGGTATTGATTGGGTGGGAACTGCACAAGCTGATATGATTTTTGCACTGGTTCAACCTGAGCGGGCCCTTCATTTTTCATTAAGTAAGTGTCGACAGTATTTTCTTTCAAGAGCTGGTATGCTCTGCAATTTTTTTCTTCATGTACTACTCACTTACAAAATTTACAAAAGAGATTTTTCGGGGTACTTACAACTTTTTGAAAATATAAACATTCCTCATCACGATGCCCTCTAGATTGGGATATGAAACACCATGGTAGCCCATGGCTTTTTAATGGATTTGGTGCACCTGACACGATATAGTTCATGAAGGTCGAGAAGTTATCCTTAGTGTGCCTGTCTCTTCTGCATTTTGTGCACCATAAATATTCTTGTGCTTCCTTACCCTTCTTGATGTCCTGAATTTGTATTTTTAGATTATCCAACTGTGATTGAATATGTACCATTCCTATGGAACCATCGCCAATGGGAGAGGCTTCTAGCTTCATTTCTAACTCCAATGCTTATGTATCCAACTCAATATTTTGTTTCATTAACGGCCCTCGGATGTGTGGTAGCAGCTCAACAATAAACCACTCTTTATGTTGTACATCCAACATTTGGAAGCTTACCTTGGCCATCAAATTTTTGAAGCACTAGTCAAAGTCCCATACTGATTCTACCAATGCTTTCTTCATCTCTTTGATCTTAGTAATGCACTGTGACTCAGACTTCAGTTTTCGAAACTCAGAGATCATTGTAGCTCAGATCTCATCCAGAGTCTTATGCGGTGTTCCAGTTGGTGTGGCACAGAAATTCATAAATGAATCCAAAACATGACCTCTTATAGTAATGATCATCTACTCCTTCTCGATGTCTACATTATGGACTAACCGAACCATCCAAATAGCTTCATAGAGGAACCAATGTTGCTTTGGATCTTTTGCGCCATTTCCATTGAATGTGGGCAACCAAATATTAGCTCTAGCCATTGAGTTGGCGTCAGGATTCTCTGGTAAATGGTTCAAAGGAGGTATACATTCTGGTGTATTAGTCATAGTACTAGCGTTATAAGTATTAGTAGTCCTCTTTGGGTTTGAGACTCTAGATCTCACCTCTGGGGATATTGCTGGTGTGATGTAATTGTGCCCCGACCTTGGTGTTTCAATAAAGTCTTTAGAGTCCTCTGGTCCTTCTAAAATCGGGCTATATTCCTCTTCTTTGTCGCAAGACCCTTCTTCTTCATGCAACCAGAATTCATGTTTACTATCATCGAACATACTAGGATTCCATCGCCCTCTTTTGTTCTTTCTTTCTTTCCCTGATCTAAATCTCCTTCCACCCCTTAAGAATCTTGCTTCTAGTTAAAGTTATGTATTTCCAAGGAACATATCAACTCACCCTCTCCCATTTTCTTAAGAGGTTTCCTGTGACATAGACTCCTTCATAGTTATGTGACTCAACTACTCAATGGCAAGACACCCTTCTTATAGATGAGCATCTTAATCCATGTACTAATAGATAGCAAATATCTTCTTCAGGGTCCTTGGAAAAAATTTCTTTCAGCCTCACTATATGAGGTTATAGTATCTACTGCAAACTTAGTGATATATACTTGCAAGATACTATCGACCCAAAAGTCAACAGCTCTAGAGATGACATTACTTACACTGGTTACCTCGCGAACCAACCGATAATTCCATTTGATGGCTTCTCTCCTGTGGAAATTTGTCTATTTAGTCGCTAATCATGACAACCACTCATGCAGTATAATAGGTAATTCTACAAAGAAGACCTCATGGATATCATAATATATATACTCATCTACCTTGTTTTTTGCACTCAACTGTGATCCCGTGCTCTCCTCTTGCATGAATGCTAACGCTTTGGAGTCCATCCAGTCTTATATCTATTTCTTCATCGGCTGCCACAACATTTCCTTAGACTTAAATGATTAAGAATCCCAACAAAAAAACCATTTATTGGAATCTATCACCTTCCTTTTCTCGACTCGTAATTCAACAACACCAAAATACCGACAATAAACCACAAGACATCGTCTCGACAGAGAAAATCCATTAGCAACACCTGTGAGGAAGGTGTAGTCTCACGCAAGATATATAATGGGTAATTGCCAGAACCATATTTCTGTAGTTGGTGAGGGATTATAGTCCCTTGGCATGAGGCCAAGGTGCTTGATGAAGGCAGCTTGGATGGCTAAACGGTTCCTACATGACTGAACACAACTATCTATCAGCGTGTGTGGCACGAATTTATCCTTAACCTTAACAACTTGCACAACTTGTGCGACGTAGCTGATTCCTTAAACTAATAGGCCATTTCGACTTATGTTCTAACTTAGAAAATCAACCACAAAATTGCTTACGCATCCCAATAATGCCTTAACAATTATTCATTCACTGATTAACAATATGGTGCTTATTCATTCACATCAACATATACGGCATCAATTAACCATTTAAACACAAGGAATGATGTGGAAACCCATCTGGTAAAAACCACTAAGGTGCTCTTCATCTGGCATGAGAAATGTATATAGCACCTTGCAGACTGATCTTATTATATGTATTTTATGACTCATAATTCTTGCTCTCATGCTCTCTAGTTTATTCTTCTATATACTCCTATTGATCCATACACAGCCTGGATAGACTCTTCTATCTACCGTCTGTGCACTTAGCTGCATATTCCTTCTATTCCTAGTGGTCTGCGCACTCAACTGCAAGATCCACAGCTCAACAGCTTCCTACTGCTACTAGACTCCTCTTTGATTCTTCTCTCTGACTAATTCTAACTAAACATACAAAAAAAGTGGCATCCTTATCTTTCGATGACCAATTAATGACCAAGAAAAAACAAAACCCACCAATGACTAATGACCAACAAAATGGCCAATAACAACGCCAAAAAAATCCAACCCTTATATAAAAAGGGTTCTTCTTATTTATAAATTCTATCGGACCATGTAGGCTCGACTACATACTGCTCATTAGTTATAGGTCATGATTAGCCATCAGAACAGGCTACCATGCACTGACACAAGGCACTATCGGCCTGACTTACAAAATATTCCTTCCTACGTGTTGCCGCAAGCTTATGCCATCTTTAATGATCACAATCTTCACTTGTCTCTTTTTGACCATTATCACTTGTACGCCTGTACGCTTACCTTTCCTCCTTGGTGTGCATCTCCTTTATTTATACACTGGTCCCTTTGCTTCCTTCATGACCTTTCTTCCTTCCTGCCATGCTTGTGATGTACCTTCTTTTTCTTGCATGCCAACTTCTTCCTTGTCTCCTTTCCTATCCCAACAGGTCCTATACCGAGATTCCTAGGATATATCCATCCATCGTTGAACATCATATCGACACCTGGCCTGACGTTGCACCCGTCTGACAAAATAAAAGACCCATTCACCCCTCAAAGGCTCTTGCTATCAAAGTTGAGATGGAGAAAATGCGTAAAGTAGGTTTCATATACCCCATACCACTTGGGATTCTAATCTTGTTCCCATCAAAAAACAAAGTACCATTTGCATCTGTACTGACTTCCGTGACTTGAATTTTTCATGTCCCAAAGACAACTTCCCCACTCCGTTCATTGACCAAATCATTGATGTGTGTGCCGACCATGAAGTATTTTCTTTGATGGATGGTTTTTTCAGCTATAACAAAATTTAAATCTGGAAAGAGGACCAATACAAGACCACTTTCACAACCTCATGGGGCACGTTTTCATATCGAGTTATAACATTTGGCCTTAATAAACGTTTTAGCAGGCCATGATGTTCTACTTCCATGACCTTATCCACATCATTTTGGCCTACCTAGATGACCTCACAGATCTCTCTTGGAAGCATTCACAGCATCTGGATGACTTACGTCAAGTCTTCTTGTGATGTCGCAAATACAATGTCCGCTTGTACCCCCTCAAGTGTGTGTTTTGTGTGCCTAATGGGTGTTTACTCATATTCATCATATCTCACAAAGGGATCACCATGAATCCTTTGAAGGTTAAAGGAATTCAGAATCTTCACCCACCACATACTTTGCACCTACTGCAAAGTCTCCAAGGAAATACCAATTTCCTTCGCTGAAGGTACTATGCCCAAAGTCACCCACCGTGAGTACCCTTGTTTTTTCTTTTTCTTTTAAATTGTTTTTAACACAAGTTTATCACCCCCTCCAGTAGTATCTCCATGTCTAGTCATAGTGATTCCATTGTAGAACTCCCTCACATCATTTTCACGTGAGCAAGTGTATCTAACACATCCACGCTACCCCTGCGCCGCTGGTACCCCGCTGGAGGGTGTAGTTCCACGTCTACACATGCACACAGTATGTTGCATGTATGATCTATTTACAACAATTATAGCATACCGTCAGGTCCCTAGACCTGTACTGGAGGTCGAGGCGTCTCCACGATCTCCTTGATAGTCTATGCTCACATATGGATCATCCTCTATGAGCATAGGAATCTTCCACCACTGTGCAAAAATATCCCGGGTGAAGAGATGACTTATATTAGATTGAATCCCTCCATACTTTCTTTGAGTCATTTATCGGATTCACTTCTATTTGTGTGCCACCACGTGAATCCCACCTTGTACATTGAGCTAGCTCTGTACACCACATAGTCAACTGAAGTCTATTTAAGACGTTGTTCTCACCGCCGGGTTCAATTTTCCATCCTCTGTCTTTTCATGAGACCCTTGTCTTGTTCTCTCACTATTATTTGTTGGGCCATTTCCCAAAAGTCACCTTGATTTGTGTGCCATCATGTGAATCATCCATTGTATGTATTGGCATGTTCACGAACCTTGTGCTCCATCCATACTGCACAGTTGGCCATCTTTACTACCATCCATTATCCCACAAGGGGGCCCCATCAGTGTTCTTCATTTATTTCTATCAGCCATGTTCACAAAATAACCTCTTTCCATATATCGAAGACTTCCCCCTTGCTTGATTGACCATTATGGAGTTTCCGTTAAGATCTTTTCTAACTCCTGAAAGAATAAAAAGATTGTCGAGCACACTTGCTTCCTTTCAAGGTCGCAAAAATATTTGAAATGGAATCTATGTAGCCTCGTTTATTTCCTTTTTCAAACCACCTAGACTATTATAAGAAAATAATCACCCTAATACCTTCTAGCTAGAAACATTTCCCTTTGTATACTTTTATTCTTTCTCTGACATTGGGACCGTAATTTATAAAAAACTCATTATGGGTTGTCTTTAAGCTATTTTCCATCCCTCTCATCATGAAAATACTGGCGAGCAAACTTGGTTTCATTCATGCTCGTAAAATTATTTGAACAATCATCTAGTCAGTATAGGTTTAACCCTTTTCAGCCTAATTGGACTACCAAGGGTAAATAATTCTTCCTTCCCCAAAGCTTGGGAGATCTCTCCTTTGTATACTTATATCCTTTTTCGGTCTTAGGAGGCTATTAACAAAAAACAGAAAAAACTGGAGTCTTCTTCTTGTTTTCAGACTCTCTAAAATGAAAACACCATCGAGCATTTAAGTTTGTGGGATCGCTGAAAATCCACAAGATTGTGTCATATTGAGCTTAATTATATCCCTTCTTTGTGCTCCTTAAATTATGAAGAAGGCCCAAATGGTATCTTTTGGCACCACCACATATGATATCAAAGTAGGGAAGCTTCCCCTCATTGGGTTTCATTTGCTCAGAGCATTTTGAGATGAGTCTTCCTTGGATCCCCTGAATATCAATAGTCCAGTTACCTCCCTTAGAATTTCCCACTTACATCTATACTCTTAGTATTATAGACATGATCCCTCTCCCATGAGTCAGTTTCATTTGCTTCTAGGTCATCCTTACCATCATACTCTGAAAAAAGGAATTTTGAGTCCCATGTACTCCCCTTCCCCTATTCCCCTATTCAGTGTGTCAGTCCCCATATTGTTCCACATCATTGGTTATCCTCCTCGTGCTTCTGGTCAAGGACACATCATTTCCTTGACTTGTTGTAGGTCTCCCTTTGTCGACACTAGCACATATATTCTAGAGGATAGACCCAGAGGTCCTTGTATCCTGGTTTCATCCACCTTATTGACGAGTTCCTTAGACTAGTTGAAAGGATTTATTAGTGCCTTTTGGGTTTGTTGTGTCTCACATGCTCGACTTCAGCTACATCATCGCACTGTTGAGATTCGTACAGGGTATCGGTCTGTTCATTATTTAGTTGACGACCTTGGTTGTCACCTGACTCTGGAACATTAGTGAATATACCATGGGACCCACATAGTTTCATGTCTCGTGTGATTTTCAGTCTGTGTTAGAGAGAGTGTTTAGAAGCTCCCATTGTTGTGCTTCCATGTATCTCCAGTACTTGACGTTATATATTGTACCACAAATATTATGACTCTCAGTGATTGAGTCCCTCCAGTTATGGACACTTCCATATCTTATAGAGCATCAGTTGTGATATTGCATTCGATGAGAATGCCACTGTTCCTATGTATTCGTTCTTCAGATCAGCATTGTATTTAGCCTCACATTGAGGCCACCATTATGTATCATAATTTTTATATGTATTGATCAGCTCCCATGTTTTGAGCATTGATCCCATTATTTATTCTTCTAACATTTGTTATGATCATGGGTATTCTCACCTAGTCGATATACATGTCACACATTATATGTATCTCATCCATATTTGGTAACTATTAATAAAAAACCAAAAGCCACTGTAGTCCGAACGAGGAATATCCACTTCTCTACAGGTCTCTACAATATCTCCACTAGTGTCACCATTATTCCAAATATCCTATTATTTCCATGAACCATATGATGAGCTCCTTCCCTCACACATCAAGGGGAAATCTATTAACACAAAAAGTGTTCACCTAGATCTACATGGTCTAAACCATATATATACCTCATATTCCTACCATATTTCCCTTAGTTTTGACCTTCACAATTGTATTTCCACAAAAAAGATTCGAAACATTATTATTTACTATGGTTTACCCTCATTATCTCCCAAAAAGGGGTCAAAAACCCTAAAAAGGGTCCAAAACCTTTAAAAGGGTTCAAAAAACCCTAAAAGGAGAAATGGTAGAAAACCATACGAAAATACCATGGGTCACCAACTTGGGTAAAAAAACCCTAGAACCATATTATAAATACATTGTGAAGGGCTCTCCCAAAACACTCTTACAACTTTTTCCCATTTTCATTTGTGATTACACTATGACACTCTTGCTCTCAAGTATTCACACACCCCTTTTGCCACCATTCTTGTCGCCATTCCATTCCCACGAGGTATGTTGAGACATCCTCTGTAGCCATCTTGGACCCACTCCGCATTTGACATTTGTCCATGGATACCATTGGAGAGGCGGAGAGGCGGACCACTTTCGAGGAAATCCATAGTGGTCCAAATTACAAGAAAGGAGGTATACTTTTATTTGTTTACATTTGTTTATCTTAGCCATTGTATATTGACAAAATGTTAAAAAACATTTTCTTTGTGTTACTAATATAGTTTGTTGTTTTAGTGTTTTAGTGAAATCTTCCTTACAACCTCATTGGTCTAAGGACGATGCTTTTGCACGTAGCTGGGGAGAAATCCCCACTACAATAGCAGACCAGGCCAATTTATAGCATTTCAGACTAAGATTACACAAAGAAATGGATGTAATATTCGATCCTGAATGTTCTTATACTCTGGTTGTAAATTTGATATAATAACTAGTTTTTCCTAATTACGTTAATCATAACAATTAACTAGGTCTATTCCATAATACATTGTGAGATTAATTTACAGACGTGTAAATAATTTAAAGAACAAGTATTGAAATAAAAAACATAACTGATAAACAACAACTAGGTCTAAATAACTATTCTTAGAAAGAATTACTAATTATTACAGTAATCATTATTATCAATCCTTAATGTGGGTATGCATGCCCGATATTATATGCATTAAGAGATAATATAACATTGTAAATATATGATATACTATAGAAAAACATGGATTTTTGTTCTATAGAAATGTGTAAACATTTACACATTTCTTCCTAGATTTCTAGCCGTGATTCAATATTTAAAATACACATTCTAGTATAGATAAAATAAATCATAAGTAACAAAATAAGAACCTAGAACCAATGTTGAGAAAATAGTGATGGAATAGTCGTTCCATCGAACCAACTACTAGAGCATGCAAATCACTTTCTCAAGAACCCCCGAGACTGTTCGTTGAACCACAAGAGAAAAATACACTAATGCGATATCTTTTGCATTATGATATTCAATCCTCGTCCAATGCTAGCCTCCTGCTTGTTAATGGACATCTATTATATAGTTTTTTTCCTAGGACTTGGTCATTTTTGAGCCTCCTACTCTTTAGCACTCACTAGGAGTTATGACCCTGATTTTAGGGAAGATTCCTCCTGCACCTCGATTTCTCACTCAGTGGATACAACCCCTTGTCTTTCGGTCTTTTGGGTAAGCAAACACTCTTCAACAAGTATTCCATTTTTGTTTTCTTTAGTATATTTTTATTAATAACTAAATAATTCATTACAATTGCTTTAGTTTTTATTTTTTGTCAAAAATAATAAATAAAATATCTCTGCAGAAATTGATAATACGTTATCAATTTCGATGCATTACATACACCTCCCATTAGAAGATAACACTGTCATCGATGTTACAATATTTATCCTTTATTCTTCCATTTCCTCATCTTCTAATAGGATTGGATATCCCTCCTGCATAACACTTTCCAATTCCCATGTAGATATTTTTGGACTAAGGTGTGTAATGTCCCTAATTCGTAAATAAATAAAAAATTCGTAGGCTAATAAAATGCTAAACTTCAAGGACATTGTTTAAATCTTCTGTGAAATAAAACTTAGTTGTATACTAAACCTAAGTGTCGTAAGATATTTTCCCTCTATTTGTTTTCATATACGATGATTATGTTTTTATGAGATGTTGTTCTATCACTTGGATTTGTTTGTATGGTTATTCTTCCTGTATACTAGTTGCGTACATTTGTGGACACTTACATTATGTTATGTTTTACTTTTATTTCATATGCCTTTAAATTCATTTATGATTTTGTTCATAAGAGGATGAATTTCCTTCCTATGTCAAGGGGTTGAGTGGTGGGGCTTTATCCCTTGAGGGACCACTCGAAAAGGTAAGTATTTCTATTGCTAAGGGGCTTACTTAGTTCATCATGAACTAATGCAGAATCTGATTTTGTTGTGCAGGTTAATTCGTCGGTGAACTTTGTCTATGATCGTAGAAATACAAACATCGTACATCTACAATACTACATCTACGCTACATTATTCCTTTTTATAGATGGGTGAAAAGAGGACTAAAGTCCTAGTCCTAACTATACCTATGTCCTATGTAAATAAGGTTCAAGAGAGATTAATTTTATGCATGTTTATAAAATTCATTATATACATTATGCACTAAGGTTTGAAACCTTAATTGCTTTGTAATATATACCTTGATACTATATGAAAAAGGGTTTATGGCTATGGCATAATCCATATGCCATCGAAACTATGGGATAGCATGACATTGGAGGGTTTTAAGGTTTGTATGTTGGTGGGTAGTGAACTATGGAACAACAACGTGAACCAAAACTATAGAGTTATGGGTTTTGATTTGGTTAACAGTGGTGGATAGGGTGGTGACTTTAATGCTCCTTGGGAAGCATAGGAAGAATTCCTCAAGCGTTGGGTAGGTTTGCATTTGTTTCATTTGGACTCTCACTGGTGGGGCTTTTGTGGTCTCATGCTTCCTTGTTCCATGCTACGCAACCCAACCACCTTCCTACTCTCTTGTTCGGTAAGTGACGTCATTGGCATTAGAGGAAATTTGAGGTCTAAAATGGGCCTCCTAAGGAAAATGATAAAATAATAGTTAAATTAATAAAATAATAGTTAAAATATCAAAATAATAGTTATTAATTTTGGAGGAAGAATGAAAAAGCTACTTTTTTGTTGGTATTTTCAACATATCTCCCTTTGTTTTTACTCAAATTCTGGGCAGGATATCTCATTGGATGCGGAATTTAATTCTGCATCCAACTAGTACCCACACGGCATACTTTTGACGGACCCCGCTACCCCAAAAATAAGAAATACCAGAAAAAACATGATGATGACATCATCACATTTTTTCTGGTATTTCTTATTTTTGGGGTAGCGGGGTCCGTCAAAAGTATGCCGTGTGGGTACTCATTGGATGCAAAATTAAGTTCTGCATCTAATGAGCTCTCCCACCCAGAATTTGAGTAAAAACACATGGAGATATGTCAAAAATATGAACACTAAAAGTAGTTTTCTTTTATGACAAATATGTCAATTCAACCATTATGGTTGACTCATTTTATTGAAATTCTATTGGTTCTTGAATTCCAACTCACAAAATTTATTGTTGGCGCATTTTCTTATAAGGCCCATTTTAGACCCCAAATTTCCTCTAATGTCTGCACAATGTAATGTTTTGTTTTTTTATGATTGTGATTGAATACTCCTTATGGTAGTTTTGTTGGTTTGTGCAGGTGACAGAGCGTGGCTCTATCGTGGGTTGGGGGTGGCACCTTCGGTTTTGTGTAGCCATTCTTTAGGTGAGCCCGAAAATTAGCAAGGCCCTTACACTATGTGTTTTTTTAACAAAGGTTTTGAACTTTGGGTGGGGAAATTCATCGATTAGTTGTTTTTTGTTGGGGTTTTGATAGTCGCTGTGTATCCAAGAATGCAACTTTGTAGTCTTTCCATCGTTGTACCGTATGTAAACTTGTTTGGAGATATATTTTGATTGTTGGTAGCTTACCTCAACCCTGTGTATAAATTCATCGTTTTGCAACGATCTGTAATGGGTTTTCTTTAATTTAATGGAACCTATGTGTTTAACTTTATGATGTGTTTCTTATATTTACAATTCCATTGCTTGCAATGGAACCATGGCTGATTCGACTGTGTATTTTATATAATTATTGATTATGGTATTAATGTGTGGTAAAATCATGGATGCATGAGTTTATTATTTGATGTGGCTGGGTTTTACCTTGTGACCATAAGCATGAAGCTTTTCTCGGCTTTTAGTGTAGATACGCAACCAAATGTACTTTATTGTTTTAGACTGTGACTGGTATATTTGATTTGAAAGGAAAAGAGCGTAGCTATTGTCGTTTCTGTTTACAAAGTTGATTATTATTAAACCATTTGGGAATCCTAAGAGGTGAAACCATTAATATATGATTCCTCATGTTTTGTTTGTTTAATTGGAGCCTACAGGATTGGATTCCTAGGCAGTTAATTCGTTTGACTTAGGGTTTGATATTTTTGTTTGGGCATATCACAGGATTCGATCGTGGATGCATTCAATTTAATGAGAAGAGGTGTAAGAACATGTTTGTTGGTTTGAGAATGCGAGGTCATGGTTTTATTAAGAGATTCCACTAGCACGATGCGCAAGGAATGACTCTCTCTCGTTATTTTTAAATATATAATGGGTTTATTTTAAATCCTTGTTTAACTTTTGATTTGTATGCAATGAAGTAAAGTCCTGTATCCAATCCTTCACAGGATTTGATGGATGGGACTTTTACAGTCTTGATGTATAATTTATGAAATGAAATATGTAGAATACCACAGCCAATCCTAGACAGGATTCGATGGCTGGCATGGGTTAGAGATACTTAGAAACATTATATTGTTTTCATAGAATGGACTATAGTGTTTATTTTAAATGTTTTATTGGTGTCTATGATATGAAGTTCATTATTATTTATAATGTGGAAACAAGAGCGTTTTCACTGGCAATATGAAACCTACCAGTGTTTTGGATTTATGTTTGAGAGTTGGATTTAAATGGCTTAAGACATTTGATCACTGGTTAGTTTGATTCTTTCAGTTTGTAGTTTATTAGTTGTTTAAAAAAATTTGGACAAAGTTTTAATTTAAAGAGCTCAGATATTGGATCTCTGGTCTGTATGTTTTTAATGAAATTTATGGTTTACTTTACATTTAAAGTTTGAGAAAAATTCTAGTAGCTAGTTATTTTAATGAATAGGGCTTAATAACCTAAGATATACTTGTTTGACAATTTAAATTAATACTAAGAGAATGTGAACTATAAATTCCCATCTAGAAAACAATGGTTGAGTTTAATGTATAAGAAAATAAATTAATGTGTAACATTAAATATAACGCTAGAGTTTATATAGAAAATGTTCACACTAAGATTCTGTAAATAAATGGAAAACCTAGTTGAAACATACATTCAATGTGAAAATTACCAAACAAGATTATAAACCCCACTTTAATAAAATATGTAAGAAATTAGAGAAGGTAGAAACCTCATGCCTCCAATTTGTAGTGTACTAATGGCTAGAACCATGCACACTTAACCCCACAGAATTAATAAGAACATAGACAATTCTGAACTCACTTTTGTCAACCGAATAACTTGGGAACTACCACGTTCCACCCAAGCATGACCCAAAACCGTTCTTGGTTTCAATCTGGATCGCCCCGAGTTGGTTCCAACATGCAAGTAGTATATAGATCCTAAAGGAGAGGCTTCTCCTATCTCGAATTCAGGTTCTGACCCAGATTGTTTTTGTTTTTGGAATGCTCTCCAAAATTATTAGGAAAGTAATGATCAGATAGAATAGAATGGGATCCCCAAGATTTTCTTTGGCTTGGGTCCTTATAGAAAATATTTATGAAAAAGGACAGTTAAATTTCAATTAGATTGGCAAGAATAATTTATTTTCTTGAAATAATATTTTACTTGATTTATGTGAAATTAATATTTATTTAACTTAACTTCGGAACTCTTTGACTAGTTCCTATTTTGACTCTTTTAGGTATTAAATATTTTTTAATTATTTTAGTAAATAATAATATGATGCAGAAGCATCCTACTCTCCATTTAAAATTCCAAGCTCAATGTTGGATCAGAGATAGAAGGGGCTTCAATTCTGAATCGATGGTCTTCGAAACATCACATTGTAAATAAACCTATGTTTTATTTGATTCTAGATATTTGCTGAGTCACTAGGTGAGTGATGAGTCCTTGATGAGTCATGTAAATAGACCCCTCATCTAATGGCAGCAAATTATAGGAGAAGATTTAGGATTGTTTTAATTAGGGTTAGTTAGTAGATTATGAGGATCTGAACTAGAATGGTTCATAAATCCAATTGTGTATATATATGTAGTCCCGCGAGGCATAGATGGAAAGAAAATAGTAGGAGAAGGATATGGGAAAAAGATATAGGTAGGAATGGTATCCAGAATAGAGCAAATATGGCTCAGCAAGGCCAAGCAAAGGTATATCAGGCCTAGGAGATTAGAACGCAGGTTTTGAAACAATTATGTATGTACAGTTCATTGTTGAATGAAGAAATCCTATTTTGGCATGTATCTATGGGTAAATGTAATTCTGTCTTAATGAGTATGTGAATTCATAAGAATATGAATTGAATGTTTAAATCACTATTTCTAAGCGACAGGCTTGTGTGTGAATCAGGGTTTCTGAGAAGAAGTAAGAAAGAGATCAATTGATCGATTCTCTTATCAATTGAAGGAGGTGAACAATACATTTATGATTTCAAGGAATGATAAATGAGTATGTAGAGTTGTTGTAGGTTTGGTATATGCATAGATCAATCACTGTAAATATCGATGAATATTGAGAGGAGTTAAGTATGTGCAAGATTTGAACGATTAAGATCATGGAAGGAGAAAATCGATGGATGAAAGTTGATTCCACAGAAAGGAGATGCGCAAATCAAAATGCAACCCAATCGCCTAGTTAACCATATTGTATGGTGGATATAGACCCTAAAGAAGATCAACGGTCATGATAAAATTACACAGAGAGAAGGTTCATATCCGTAGAGTTAGACCGTGATCCGTACTTGGAAAAAGATCGACGGTAGAGAATGAATCCGCAACAAATCGACAATGCAAGAGAGTTGAAGTGCGGAAGACACAACTGCAAAAGATAAGTTGGATGAAATTTTGACTTCCACGTCTGAGGTCGAAAGTGAAGTACAGAAGCTAACAGTTGGGAAAGTGGAGAAAATCCAAGTTGGAAAGTCGCATTTCTGAGCTCCGTAGTCCGAATTGGAAATACAGACGTGCGGATGTGCATGAAATCAAATATTGGAAATTAATTTTTTGATTTTCGCATTCCGAAGGGTGGAGACGGAAGTGTGGAAGGGAAGAAACTCAAAAATCAGAAAATTGAGGCTTTTGATTTTCAATTTCCACACTAAGGGAAAAAGGTGAAGGAGGAAAGCCTGAGGTGAAAAAGAGTGTGTAGAAACCTAAGAGTTGGGAGGAGGAAGGGTTAATGCAACTATTTGGATGTCTAAGAAGAGTTTAAAGTCCCTCCATGCTCTGAAGTTCATGTGTTTGACTCAGAGGTGGAAAAATCATGCCATCAGAGGAGGGGGTTGGAATAACTTTTAATATCAAAGTAGAAGAACACGCATTTTGCAGTAGGATTATCAAAAGAACAGGGATTCTATGTGAGAGTTAAAATCAATTTCTCAATTTTTAATTCATTTTAAATTTGAATACTAATGATTGTGTTGAGAAGGTTAGTCAGGTGAGAGGGTATTAAGAATTGATTCCAAACAGAGGATGTGCAGTTAAATTTGATGATTAGCCATAGGAGAATGAAAAAGAAATCCTTAGGAGGATTTGATAGGTAGAAGCATGGAGTTATGATGCATGAAAAGGGTATTGAGTCAAAATACTCTTAAACAATTGAAGAAAGAAGAGGTAATGAAATTTTGGAAATTGTTATTGAATTTGAAGACTGATAATTGTGAGGGTGTTATATTCAGTCTCATGGATTAGAGAAGAGGAGACTATACTCTATAGTAGGAGAAATTGCATACAGTAGCTATAAACCAGAGAGAAGTGTAGATGAAAAAGATCAGGAAGAGGATCTTTGAAGGTATGAGATTTTGATAATTTTGGTATTTGAAGATTGATGATAGATTTCAGATTGCAACAGTAACAACTGGAAGTTGTGTTCAAGACCAATTATGTTCTTGATTAAGAAGAAGATATTTTGAAGATAACCATGGAGATATTTTCATCCAATTGTACAAGCGGAAATTTTGAAGGTATGGACTGATTGATGTTTGTATTTTAACTCTAGTTACATGAATCTATTAGGAAACAAATGACAGTAACAAAGAATAGATAAGTTATTGATAAAATGAAGAAGTGGAAGAACCTAGGAAATCCAACAGAAGTCGGACAAGAGAGGACTAGTACATGTTCCCAAACAAAAAGGAGGAGTGGACCTATATAATCCAAGAAGACAAAATGAGATGCTCAAAAGGTTCTAGTGAGAGGACTAGAGATACAAAAAGGACAACCTCAAGGAGAGATAGTTTTTTGAGGTATAATAGACAAGTATGGATACTTGTTGGAGGTGAATTCTTATTTACAGTCCACAAGTGAACAAAATGAAGTTCAAAAAAGAGGAGAAGGATACAGAAACAATGACTAATGAAGGTCATTGCAAGGGTTTAGAGAAAAGCTACAGTATAAGAAAGAAGAAAGAGAGCAAAAAAAAATGTAACAAATGATTGCTAGAGTTAGCAAGAGACACTCTGTGCTTTGAGAAGCATATGCAAGAATTTGTTGAAGAAGAGAACCAAAGGTATGGTTGGATCATGAAAAAGGAAGTAATATGGGATTCACTACAGGTGAAGCTACAACAAAATATGTTTCCTGGATTGAAGAGAGAACTCAGAGAAGCTGATTTTGAGATAGAGGTTTCCTATTGCACACCTGAACAGGGTCCTTTGTCTGGAAAGGATGATGAAACAGAAAAAGAGAGCTCAATTGGAACTGTGATGAATTATGTAAAGAGTACATATATATTTAAGGAGGAGATGATTGTGAGACTAAATGAGACCAAAAGGTATTTTCTTTTTGAGACTGATGATTTGTTTGTGATTGTTGGTTTTGTTGAAGATGATGGGGAGTCTTTTGAAACTGTCTTAAAATTTGACGATAAAAACCTATCAAATGAAGAAAGGTCTTAAGTAGTGCAAAAAAAGGAAATCATTGATGAGTTGCTTGATGAAGGCATAAAAATAAATGTGCACTATATTTCTACAAGGCATAATCGAGATTGCATTCTGATGAAGAAGAGAGTTGAAAAGTCACCTTGGACTACCATGAAGTCTAAAGAAGAAGAAAATATGACATCAGAACATGATTCCATTGTAATTAAAGATGAAAGGATACCATATGAAGATGGTATGCATCCTGTAGGAGAAGTAGGTGATGGTGACAGATTGATGTTGTGTTCAAACCAACACAACATGAGGATGCCAAAGGAAATATCTACAGGGACTTCAGAATCTAAAGTTTTTGAAATTGATTATTGGTGTATGAATGTAGGTATTGAAGCACACTTAAATGATGTGTATATGCAAGTTGTGAAGCATAGGATGGATGATTTGAGCAAAATCAGAATTGTACCATTAATAGAATAATGTGTTCACTATTGTGAAGCATAACATAAAATCATATTAGAAAAATATGGTGCAGAAGATGGAGTAGCTATAAGTATCATGGAATCTTGGGGGAGTTCAGACCAGCAGAAGAATGTGCTAATAAGAGGGTCAATGGGAGATAAAAATTTCAATATTTTTGAAATTAATGATTTATGTATATCTACAGGATTAACATGTGATGAACCTTATGAGGTTGTTCCAGAAGTAAAAGAAGAAGTAGGAGAGTACCCATGTATTCTTGACATGGACCAAAGCTAGAATTTTGTTCTTGAATTAAAGGGCAAGATGACATGGTCTTCTGGA
Organism: Pseudotsuga menziesii; assembly: GCA_001517045.1. Taxonomy (NCBI): domain Eukaryota; kingdom Viridiplantae; phylum Streptophyta; class Pinopsida; order Pinales; family Pinaceae; genus Pseudotsuga; species Pseudotsuga menziesii. The sequence goes on from LPNX011149215.1 coordinate 263,284, forward strand.
GATGAACAAAAGAAAACACTTGCATATTTGGAGATTCATATTGCTGACAGACAGGGGAACAAATCTGTCATGACACAGGAAGAGGCTATATTGTCTCAAAAAGGTGATCAATGTACAAAAGAACTTGCTATTACAGAGTTGGTTAATGAAGACAAAGGACCATTTTCTAACCTTAGAAAATATGATGAAGAGTTAGAAATGTTAGAGGATTTTGGATGTACGAATTGTATATGTGTTCTTATGTATTGGAACACTGACGACGATGTTATTCCAAGGGGGGGGGGATTGTAATGCCCCATTTTTGACCTCGATTACATTAAAAATGTACATGATGTATATATTGTAATTAATCATGGTGTGGAGCTAAAGAAAAAAGCCCCACCATCGATTTGGTCGTGTATGTTTCAGCAATAGGGATCGTTGTCTATGGTATATCGTGTTATCTGGCACATTATAGTTTTGGTATCATGTAAATATGCACATCAATTAAAATAAACCTACAGCCAGCTACGACGGTGCAACGTTAAATGAAAAGAGCATGATTCCTAAGGTTAAGGGGGGGGTTGTCCGACCCGCGGGGGTCATTGGGAGTTTACCATGTGTCGACCACCCATTTAATTTCTGTTGTCTAGGAGCAATTATTGCTGAGTAGTGGTGGGTGTGGAAAGACTATCAGTCCTTTCCCATGTACCCACTCCACCAGTGCACTCCTCCTCTTCACATCACGTGGGGCAGAAGAAAACACTCATTCCACTCTTCCACGATCCCACTTCTTCGGAGGATTTGGGTCTGGCTCACTCTCATGTAGAAGGGTGCTATTTTTCCTCCCACTATGATTTTTTTTTATAATCCTCGCGCACCATTTGGGTTCTCCATTGTGGTCCCTCACGCAGAGAGAAAGGGTGTGCTGATTTGGCCATTAGCGTTCGGGCCGGGGCAAGTATTGTTCCTATGGTTATGGACGGTGTGTATGTTCTTCTCAGGAATGGTTGAGGGTCTGTTTACTCCTCCATTGTCGACTGTGTAGTTGTGCTGTGGATTCATTGTTGAGAACAGGCTATTGTTTCCCCATATTGGTTGACTGTGTCTGCCCTTATGTTTTGGTGGTCTGCATATGTATTTCCCCTGTCTAGGATGAGAATCAGACCTTTTCATCTCCATGTGGGATTTGCTAAGAGTTTGTGTTTCTCCTATTGCTGCAGTGGTAAAAGAGTGGTTGTTGTCTTCCCCTGGTTTTTGGGTTGCTGTCGAGTTGTTTTGGCCATGCTAGGGCCAAGAACAACTCTGAGTCGTCTTGTTGACTTGAGTTTTGTTCACCTTTTCATTTGGGGTTGTCACCCTGTTGTATTTATCTCCTCACCGGGTTGTGGACTGTTTATTTTACTACTATATGTAGTGGTTGGTATTCAGACTATTTAGAGTAGGATTAGAGGTTGGGTATGCTTGATAAAGCTAGTGTTTGGAGCCACTCAAACAGAGTTATACTGCTCGCTTTCTTCTCCACAACCCTTGAAGAGTATAGGAAATGGAATTTAGGGATTGAGGGACTGTGAATTAGAGAAAGGAATGATTCTTGGTGTCAGGTGTGTGGATGTTTTAGAATTTAGGTTAACTCTGGTGTAGGAGTCCTTAGCTCTTCAATGAGGCCACCAGCTTAGAATTTAGCCTTTCCTAGCTCCTTGACGGCCTGATAAACCCTACTGTGTGGGTTTGGCTGATTTGTGTACCTTGTCTATGTGTAAGCCTGCTTTGACCCTTATTCCTTGAGGAATCATGCCCAGATCATGGGTGGCAGTGTTGCTGAGAGATTGATGAGCACACTGGCCTATGGTTGGGTGGAACATTGCATCAACATAGCTGGTTGCGGGACAAATATTTTTAAGATGAGTATTCTTGACTATTCCATCTCTGCATTTATATTTACTAATTAATGAATATGATGAACATGTGGTATGCTTGAGTGAACGTATGTTTGCTTCCGCTATGTATATGAAGGATTTTTCATCTTAGTATGTTTTATGTTTTAATATTTATATTTTAGCATTATATGTCTTTTCATGTTCATGGGGATATTTGCTTGGAGGTTTTTGTTTGTTTGGTAGCATCCTCCTCGCCGGTCAGAGGGTCGGGGACGTTACAAGCTTATTTTGAGATGGAGATTTCCTATTGCGCACCTGAACAGGGTCCTTTGTATGGAAAGGATGATGAAACAGAAAAAGAGAGCTCAATTGGAAGTATCATGAATTATGTAAAGAGTACATATATATTTAAGGAGGAGATGATTGTGAGACCAAATGAGACCAAAAGGTATTTTATTTTTGAGACTCATGATTTGTTTCTAATTGTTGGTTTTGTTGAAGATGATGGGGAGTATTTTGAAACTATCTTAAAATTTGATGAATTCAAATATGATGATAAAAACCTATCAAATGAAGAAAGGTCTTAAGTAGTGCAACAAAAGGAAATCATTGATGAGTTGCTTGATGAAGGAACACATTCAGTTAAAGATGATAAGAAGATGAAGGAATAAAAATAAATGTGCACTACATGTCTACAAGGCATAATCAAGATTGCATTCTGATGAAGGAGAGAGTTGAAAAGTCACCTTGGACTACCATGAAGTCCGAAGAAGAAGAAAATATGACATCAGAACATGATTCCATTGTAATGAAAGATAAAAGGATACCATATGAATATGGTATGCATCCTATAGGAGAAGTAGGTGATGGTGGCAAATTGATGTTGTGTTCAAACCAACACAACATGAGTATGCCAAAGGAAATATCTACAGGAACTTCAGAATCTAAAGTTTTTGAAACTGATTATTGGTGTATGAATGTAGGTATTGAAGCACACTTAAATGATGTGTCTATGCAGGTTGTGAAGCATAGGAGGGATGATTTGAGCAAAATCAGAACTGTACCATTAACAGAAGAATGTGTTCACTATTGTGAAGGATAACATAAAATCATATTAGAAAAATATGGTGCAGAAGAGGGAGTAGTTGTAAGTATCATGGACTCTTGGGGGAGTTCAAACCGGCAGAAAAATGTGCTGATAAGAGGGTCAATGGGAGATAAAAATTTCAATATTTTTGAAATTAATGATTTGTGTATATCTACAGGATAAACATGTGATGAACCTTGTGAGGTTGTTCCAGAAGTAAAAGAAGAAGTAGGAGAGTATCCATGTATTCTTGACATGGACCAAAGCTAGAAGTTTGTTCTTGAATTAAATGACAAGATGACATGGTCTCGTGGAGATGAACAAAATAAAACACTTTCATATTTGGAGATTCATATTGCTGATAGACAGGGGAAGAAATCTATCATGACACAGGAAGAGGCTATACTGTCTCAAAAAGGTGATCAATGTACAAAAGAACTTGCTATTGTAGAGTTGGTTAATAAAGACAAAGGAACATTTTCTAACCTCAGAAAATATGATGAAGAGTTAGAAATGTTAGAGGATTGGTTGATCAACCCAAGGATTGATAAAGATGATTTTTTGATTTTTGATGAAAACATCGAAAAAGAGCAGATAGCAGGTAAGGACACTAAATTATTTTATAATTTAGTGGATAGTAGCAGAGAATCAAAAGGATAACAACAGTTTTGAGAGAAGAAGATGTAGTTTTACCAGCCAAATGATAGACTGGACATGGATATTAAAGAACTATGGTTGCTGATGGTGAAGATGTCTTAGAGTATACATGAGGAAAGATTGGAAATATTTATCACCATAGAAACTATACGGAACAGTGCCAGAAGACAGATGATAGAAGAAGATTGCAGAAGAAAAGCTAGCAGAGCATTGCAAAAGAAAATTTGGAAACTAGGAGAAATAAAGATGACAAGGATAGAACAACATGATCAGATGGATGATCATCTTCAGTACAAGGTTTGGGATCCACGCATACTAAATATGGAAGGTTATTACCAGGAGGTCATATTTCTATCTTCCTAGAGAGTCTGATACAGAAGTGTCCTTCTCTCCAATCAAAATTCCAAGATCAATGTTGGTTCATACCTAGAAGGGGCTTCAATTCTAAATTGATGGTATTCGAACCATCACATTGTAAATAAAACTATGTTTTATTTGATTCTAGATAGATGGCAAGTCACTAGGTGAGTGATGAGTCCTTGATGATTCATGTAAACAAAACACTCATCTAATGGCAGTGAATCATAGGATACGATTTAGGATTGTTGTAATTAGGGTTAATTAGAAAATTATGAGGATCTGAACCAAAATGGTTCATAAATCCGATTGTGTGTATATATATATAAATCTGTGAGGCATATATGGACATAAAATAGTAGGAAAAGTATAGAGGACATAGATAGAGGTAGGAAGGGTAGACAGAACAGATAAAATATGGCTCAGCAAAGCCAAACAATGATATATAAGGACTAGGAGATCTGAACATAGGTTCTCAAATGATTATGTATCTACACTTTCATTGTTGAATGAAGAAAGCATATTTTGGCATGTATATGTGGGTAAATTTAATTATGTATTAATGAGTGTGTGAATTAATAAGCATATAATTGAATGTTTAAATCTCGGTTAATGAGCGACAAACCTATGTGTGAATCAGGGTTTTTGAGAAGAAGTAAGTCCAAGATCGATTGATCGATTCTCTGATCAATCGAAGGAGGTGAACAAACCATTTATGATTCCAGGAATGATAAATCCATGTGCAAAGTTGTTGCAGGTTCAGGATCTACAGATATTAATCACTGTAAGGATCAATGAATACTGAGAGGAGTTAAGTCTGTGCAAGAGTTAAATGATTAATATCATGGAAGGATAAAATACATGGCTGAAAGTTGATTCTGCAGAAAGAAGATGCACAAGTCAAACTGTAACCCAATCACTCAGATATCCAGATCATACGGTGGATATAGACCCTAAATAAGATCAATAGTTGTGATCAAATTCCACAGAGAGAAGCTGCAAATTCATAGAGAGACCGTGATCCACACTTGGAAACACATCAATGGTCAAGAGTGAATCTACATCAAATTGACGGTGCGGAAGTGTTGAAGCGTGGGAGACGTAAATTCAAAAGATAAGTTGGATGAAGTTCCAAATTTTTTGATCCTTGGTGGAAATTAAAGTACGGAAGCCTAAAGCCAAGAAAGTGGATAAAATACAAGTTTGAAAGTCACCTTTTCGAGTTCTGAAGTACGAATTGGAGAGTGTGGAAGTGGGGGTGCAAAAGTGCAAATGCAAAAGTGCAGAAGTGCAGGAAATCGAGTATCAGAAAAGTGATTTTTTGATTTTTGCATTCTAAAATGTGGAGGCAGAAGTGTGGAAGAAGAGAAACTCGAAAATCAGAAAAGTGAGGTTTTTGATTTCTGATTTTCGCACTCCGGGAAAAAGGTGAAGGCGGAAATCCTGAGGCAGAAAAGAGCGCATGAAAACCAAAGAGTTGGGGGAAGAAGGGTTAAGACATGTATTTTTCTATCAAATAAGGGTTTAAAGTACTGCCATGCTCTGAAGTTCATGTGTTTGACTCAGAGGTGGAAAAATCATGCTATCAGAGGAGGGGGTTGGCATCATAATACATAGGTTCTTTATTACTTATTTATAGCTAATATTATTAATACATATTCTTACGCTTGTATTCATAACATATATAAACTATATACATACATATATCATTGTTAATATTTTACTTTAGGTATCATATAGCACGCTCCCAATTACATGTTACTTTCATTAGCTTATAATCATTTCTTTTATTAAGGCCTTCATGTAGGGTTGTTCAACTAAGTTAGGAAGATATATAACTCCTTGCATGTTGGATTACCTCATATATCGTGGTAGTTCTTTAGTGCTTGATGAGAAATAGAAATTCAAAATTTCATTTAATCAAATTAAAAATAATTAAGATGAGGTCAGTGTTTTATGAAAGTCGTTTTCAATCAACAAAATTAACTTTTAGTAAATCCTAGCCTTATTCAGATCCCACACTCAACACTAAAAACTGAGAGATACACTTGGTGCAATTCCAGAGCCTCTCACTCAACACTAATGCTAGGATGTACTTGTATAATACACCTAGGGATACAATGGCCAATGATCCAATGTTCCATAGATTATGCTCAACATCAATTTGGAATGCTCTAGGGATTATGCCCAACACTTCCAATTCTTATCTTTCATGTGCTTCATAGATTTATGCTCAACACAAACATTTCATAACTCATGTGCTCCAGAACCGACGCTCAACACAAACATCAAATACTCATGTGTTCTAGAAATGACGCTCAACAAAAAAATAAAATACTCATGTTCTTCAAAGATCGTGCTCAACATAACATCTCATCAATCATCTGCTTTAGGGTCCACTCCCAACACATACAATCACATACATGCTAAATAAAACATATGTATTGAATTACTCCCAATATATCAAACAAATCATCATACTCATGTAGAGTGGGGTATTATGCCCAATATAGATAACATAAACATAAAAAAAAACACCACATGCAAAGGGGCTTATGCCCATTAGTGTTAGTTCAAAATTTGGGATATTACATCCCTCCCTACTTAGAACAACACCGTCTCTGGTGTTCTAAGGACTAGAAATGAGATCATAAAATAAGGCAGGGTATGACTCTCTCATGGTGGATTCATTCTGCCAAGTAGCCTCATTGAATTCGAACGAATTCCATTGCACTTTTAACTAGACTATGGTGCGTCTCCTAAGCTTCACCTCTCTCTTGTCCAGTATATGAAGGGGTTTGGGTACAAATTCCCCTTCAGGTTCCACCTGTAACAAGGACCAATCAATAAAATTTTTAGTATCATATACATATTTCTTCAATAAGGATTGTGGAAAACATTATGAACTTTTATATTAGAAGGTAAGGCTAATTCATAATCCAGTGTCCCTCTTTTGGCCAGTTTCTCGAAGGATGCGCAAAATCTTGGTTCCAACTTTCTGCACCTTCCCAATCTCAATGAGACTCTCTTTGATTTTACTTTTAAGTAAACATGTTCACCAATTTGATAATATTTATCTTTCCTTTTATTATCTGTGTAGCTGTTCTGGAAATCTTGCACTTCTTTAAGGTTCTATTGGACCTTGGTGACCAATTTTTCCAGTTCTTTTAGTAAATTGGGCCCTAACATGAGCCGGTCAACTAGGATATCCCAAGTAATCAGTGTTCTACACCTCTGACCATAGAGTACCTCGAAGGGACTCATTTTGGCAAAGGTCTGGTATCCATTTTTGTACTTAAATTCTTTGAGATGCAAAGAATCCTCCTACTTGGTGGGGTTGTTCATAACATACATCCTAAGCATGTCTTCCAAAATATGGTTTATCCGTTCTGTCTTCCTATACATTTGTGGGTGTTAAGCAGTACTAAAGTTTAACTACATCTCTAATCTAGAGAATAAGGATCTCCAAAAGTTTCTGGTAAAATTCATGTCTTTATTCGAGATGATTTCCTTGGGTATCCCATGGAATCAAAATATCTCTTTTAAGAAGATGTCGGCAATGTGAACTTCCTTGTAGGCTGAATTTACTAGGATGAAGTGTGCCTCTTTCAATAACTTGTCAACCACTACAAAGATGGAATCATTTTGATTATTTCTCTTTGGTATACCTGTAATAAAATCCATAATAATGACCTCCCACTTCCAATCTAGAATGGGTAATAGTTGTAGCAACCTTGAAGGATGTTGGTGCTAAGATTTGACTAACTGAAATTATTGACATTTTGAGATAAAAAATGCTATGTCAACCTTTAACTTATGAAAAAAAAGTGTTTCTTTACTATAGATATAATCGTTTGATATCCTAGATGCCCTGAGTTGGGTTTTCGATGAAATTTCGTGATGATGGTGGACCTGAAGTCCCCTCCTTCCGGAACATACAATCTTTCTTTGGACCATGATAGTTTGGTCTCGTCTACCTTATACTAGTTTTGTTTTTGAAACAAACTATCATATTGGAACTTCTTTAGGATTTCAACATTTTAGAAATGATCAACTTCATTTTCCATTCTAATCCTCTCATCCAAATCTGAATCGATTTGACTTAAAGTTACCTCATATAACATATGATCTCATCAACTTAAAGCATCAGAAATTTTATTCTCCTTTCCCTTTATATGATTTAACTCAAAATGGTACTCTCTAACGAAGGCCAACCATCATGTCTTCCTGACATTTAGATATGGTTGATCAAATAAATACTTCAGACTCATGTTTTATGTCTTTAGAAGAATTTTATTCCCCATGAGGTAGTGCTTCCACATCTTCAAGGTGTGAATAATGGTTGCTAACTTAAGATTGTGGGTGGGATAATTTATTTTGTGTCCATTTAACTTTTGTGACTTGTAATAGATCACACAATAATTCTGGAAGAGGATTCCTCTGAGTCCTTCCTTACTTGCATATGTGCAAACAACGGAATCCCCATCGGGATCCGCAATTCATAGTATCAGTCCACTAGTCAAAAGTTGTTTAAGATTCTGAAATTTTTTCTCGCACTTGGTCATCCATAAGAACTTGCTTACCTTATTTTTCAAATAATTCATGGGGCAAGCAATCCTCTAAAAGTTCTCGATGAACTTTCAGTAGTAACCATCTAGTCCCAAAAATTACCTAATGTCGGTGACACATGTAGGGGTAGGCCAATATTATATGGCTTTATTCGTTTCCAAGTCAATGTCTATCCCCTTCTCAGAGATGATGTGACCTAGGATACTATATATGTGATTTGTAAAAATCACATTTACTAAACTTAGCGTAAATATGGTGTTCCTGTTACACCCGTAGTTCTATGCGAAGATGCTCCTGATGTTCCTCTTTACTCTTAAAGTAAACTAGGATGTATTCTATAAATACCAATACAAATTTATCTAGGTATTTACTAAATATATTGTTCATCATAGACATAAAATTCACGGGTGCATTCATTAACCCAAATGGCACTACTACAAACTGGTATTGGTTGTGTTGTGTTTGAAAGGTTGTTTTATGTATATCTTCATCGCAAATATATACCTTATGGTAACCTAAAAATAGGTCAATATTTGAAAATATCTTGTCTCCTCCAAATTGATCAAAAAATTCATTGTGGAAATTGAACCCAAGAGATAGAACAATAACACTCACAAAATTGCTAATCAAACATGAAAAATTCACACGAAAGGAGACTGAAATTGGAGCATAACACTAATCTGTATTGAGTAAGTGTATAATAGAAAACCTTGTGAAGTAATAGGATGATATAATATATAATTACATGAGAGTTTTGAATTCATAAGGATTTCATTCGAAAGAGTAAAAAAGTAGGCTTACCAAATCTAGTCAAATCCCCCATAGGTGCATAAAGCAGTTTCCAAATATACGAAGATGCTCACAAAATTGTTAAGTCAAGTGGGAAAGATAAAGAGGGATGGAAAGACAACTCATACATTATTTTATTTGGAGAAAAGGAGGGAGGATGATGTGGGAAAAAAACAAGGCAGTTACACCTAGACTAGATTTTCCTTTTTCCTTAAATTAGCTATAAAGAAAGGCAACTTTTTAGAAAAAGCAGATATGCACTTTAGAGAATATGGAATAAACTAGACATGCTAAAATTGGTTTCCAGGATGTTTCCCAAGTGCTCCATGACTCATTTTTAGCATGTGTTGACTGCTAGGACATGTAGAAGGCAACTAGCATAGAATGGAATCTAGGAATCTAGGTAATAAGACAAAAATGATTAAATTAATGTCTAATGTAGGTAAATATGGGTTGATTATTCTAACACCCCCCCTTAATCCTGAATTTATGAGTAAATATCAGAAAAATATAGGGCCCAGCAACAAGGCTTAGTCACCCTTTACATACTGCTTTTCCATACAACCAAGGAAAGAGGAAAAAACCCAATGGGAAAATCCTCCCTTAAACATGGACAAGAAAAAAAAAATTGGAAATATTCGCATCAATCATGCTTCATAGCATGATCAGAAATCCGCAACATTGATTTGAGATTGATGAAGGTCTTCTCACAAAAATCTTTGGTGAACATGTCTGCTACTTGTTTTGAAGATGCCCAGAAGAGTAGAACAATGGTACCATCATGCAGAAGTTGTCTAATGTAGTGCATATGGATCTCAATATGCTTGGTTCTTTGTTTCTGAACTAGATCATTGCAAATTCTAATGGTGCTATTATTATCACAGTAGATAATAGTTGAAAACTCTAATTTGAAGCCACATTCTCGAAGTATCCCCTACAACCACAAACATTGAGTTACTGCATTACAACTCCTCTATACTCTGCTTCTGTAGAGGAGAGTGCTATGGCACTCTGCTTCTTGCTTGACTAGATGATTGGTCCTTCTTCAAGAATGAAAACATATACTGATGTAGACTTTCAATCTGTGCTATCACCTTCCCAATCACTGTCAGTAACCCAATGAAATCAAGATCAGATTTTTCTTTGTAGAAGATCCCATTAGTTCTTGTTCCTTGAACAAAGTTTAGGATCCTTTTGGATGCTCTCCAGTGGATCTCATGAGGCTGATCCATGTATCTCAAAGCCACACTAATTGCATAAGATAAATCAGTTTGAGTGTTTGAGTGTGTGTAAGATAAAGCAAACACCCAATCAACTACCTATACAGTGTATTATTTACCATAGGAGAAGAACTTGCTTCTTCAAGCTTAACTCCTGAAAAAAAGGGAGTCTTGCTTGGCTTGCAATATTTCATGTTGAAATTGATGAGAAAATTTGAAGCATACTTGGACTGATGTACTTTTATTCCATGTTGGGATTGAACAATTTGGAGACCCAATAATTGGCTCAACAATCCCAAATTTGTCATAGAAAATGCATGGTTCATTGCATCCTTCAAGGAGGCAATCTCTTTCTTTGAACTTCCTATAATCAGAAGGTCATCCACATNAACATGAATCAGCTTCAAATAGACATTAGGATCAGACTTGCATCGAACAAAACTCAATGACAGCAAAAAGCCATCAATCTTGGCATACCAAGCCCTAGGGGCTTGCTTGAGCCCATACAATGATTTCTTTAACCTGCACACTAAATATGGATTAGAAAAAACCCTTCAATTTGCTGCATGTAAATTTCCTTTGTGAGATATCCATTTAGGAAAGCACACTTCACATCCATGTGATGTACTTCCCACTGCTTCGATGTTGCAATGGCTAGAGCTAGCCTTATGGAGTCCATCTTTGCCACTGGTGCAAAGGTTGCATTGTAGTCAATACCATGTACTTGTGAGTATCCATTGGCTACCAATATTGCCTTATATTTCAAATGTGAATCATCATCATCAAAATTGGTATTGAAAACCCACTCATATTGAAGTAGCTTCCTCCCTAGGGGAAGATCAACCAGTTCCCAAGTGTTGTTCTTCTGGAGCGAGCTGAATTCTTCTTTCATGGATGTTTTCCATATTGGATCATGTGTTGCATATTCATATGTATGTGTATCTAATTCAACCATCATATATCACTTCTCATCAAATAGAGTATCTTTCACACAAAGGGCACTCTTAAATTGAGATCTATTCCTCCTAGTGTCATTAGGATTTCCAGCTAGTTCCCCAACTGCATGAATGGTCTTTTCTACCCATTTTGGTATTGAAGGAATGTTAGGATATGCAATCAAATCATCATTATCAAAAAAAAAGAAACTCATTATTCTCTTCACTTACAATCAATGGTTCTAGTGGTGAAGAGGACTCTCCAACTTCAACTGCTGCTAAAGGCTTTTCTTGGAAATGAACACTTCTTCAATGAAATATTTGTTAGTGCTCAAGTTGATCAACTTGTACCCTTTTGAATATTCAGAATACCCAACAAATAGGCACTCTTGGATTTGGGGTTGCAAAGCCTTCCTCTTTTCAGTTGGAATTCTAGCCCAAGCCTTTGAGCCAAAAATCCTAAAATGGGTCACATCTGGCTTGTGCCAACTCCAATATTTGAAAGGAGTCATACCATCAAGATGCTTATGAGGCACCCTATTTTGGATGTAGGATGCACAATTTATAGCTTCGACCCAAAATTTTGGTGCCAAAGTCTTAGCCTCCATCATGCAGGTTGCCATCTCCTTCAGTGATCTATTCTTTCTCTCAGCAACACCATTTTGTTGTGGTGTGTAAGGGATCGAATGTTGTATCTGAATACCTGCATATTTACAATACTAAATGAAATTAGACTTGACATACTCACCATCATTTTCATATCTAAGGATCTTGAGTTTCCTCCCAGACTAGTTTTCAACCAAGGCTCTAAATACTTTGAAGAGGTCAAAAACTTCAGACTTATGCTTTAGGAAGTGAACCCAACAATACCTGGAAAAGTCATCTATGCAGGTCAGTGCATATTTGGCTTGACTCATGGACATATGACGGAATGGACTAGCAATGTCACTATGGATCAACTTAAGAGGTGCATAGGTTCTCTCATGACTAGTGCTCTAGGTGTTTTCCTAGGATACAACCTTGACAAACTCCCTTAGAAAACTTGATCTTTGGTAACCCTATGACCATATATTTTTCACTCAAATAAGAAATATACTTGTAGTTAAAATGGAAAAATATTTCATGCCAAATATTGCTTGCTTCATTAGCATGAATCATAAGAGAAGAGGGGTTTGAGTAGGGTAAAAAAAGGGAAAACTTGTATACCTTTGAAGTGTGATCAACAACACCTTTTTCTATGACTTTACCATTCGAAATATCAGTTATTTCAACATCATCAGAGGAGAATATGAACTTATTTGGAGACCCAATATGAGTCATATGATACACTGATAAGATATTAGAGGCAAGAACTGTAACATACAACACATTATTGAAACTACCATGGTCAAGATCAATCCTACCCTTCCCCAAACTATCAGGGAGAGAGTCATCTCCCAAAACTATTGTTGGACCTTTAGACATGTCAAGAGAGGAAAATGTCTCCTTTATTGAAACCATATGTCTAGAAGCTCCAGAATCTATGATGAAGCTAGGTGAGCTTGATGTGCCAGCAACCAAGGCATGTACTCTCTTTGTCTTCTGAATTTGATCCTCCTTCCCTCTTCTTTGAGAAATCAGGAAGGGAGATGTTATTATTCTCAAGGAGTTGGGTCAACATGTCAATTTTATTCTTCATACAAGATCTCTCAGGATGATATCCCTTACTGTAGTATGCGAACTTGCTCATTTCTACTTTATTCTTCTTCTCCTGAGAGTTCTTCTTGGATCTTTGAGGCTCCTCTTGAGACTTTGACTTGTCTCTCTTTTACTCAGGTGGATTTTTAGCTTTTTTCTTTATTTTTGAATCCACCCTTGAATCTCTAGCAAACAAAGCTTAGTATTTGGAAGGTTTGATGGTGCCCATCATCACCAACTTATCTTGCTCTTGTGTGAGGTATTCCATGAACTCTGCAAGCTTAGGCATCTTCCAGGCTCAAGTTGTCAACTTGGTGGCATGGAAGGTCAAAAAAAGCACTAAATAGTCAGGACCAAGCTTAGAGAGTATGGCCAAGACTATTTTCTCTTCCTTCTTTTTGATCCCACGCTGTTTTAGCTGCAAAACAAGGGCCTTAAACCTGGAAAAGTAGAGTTGCAATGATTCAAAGCTACTGGGACTCAAGGAGTTCAGCTCATTCTCAATTTGATGTCCTCTTATCTCATCTGTCTTTCCAAAAATATCTTCAATATTCTCCCACAATTCATTAGGTGATGTCAATCCATCAATATGGAAGAGGAGGTCTCTTGAAATGCTCAGACACAGAAGACCATAGGCCTCATCCCTCCTGTTGTGCCATTTAATTTTATTTGTAGCTGCATTGGACTCTGCCTCAGTTTCCATAGTCACCCTGTATATACCTTTCACTCTCAACGATATCTCCATCTTATCTTTCCACTCAAATAAATTAAATGGAGTCAAAATGATCTTCTGAGATTGGTCCATAGCTCAGTAGTTGTGCCCTCCAGTCATCAGAATGTGCTCCCAATCAATGATGTCGAGCTTGCAATAAAAATTTGGAAGGAGAGAAATCTATATAAAAAGGCTCTAATACCATGTGGAAATTTAACCCAAGAGATAGAATAATAACACTCACAAAATTGCTAATCAAACATGCAAAATTCACACCAAATGAGACTGAAATTGGAGCATAACACTAATCTGTATTGAGTAAGTGTACAATATCCAAACTTGTGAATTAATAGGATTATGTAATATATAATTACATGAGAGGTTTTAATGCATAAGGATGCCATTCGAAATAGTCAAAAAGCAGGCTTACCAAATCTAGTCAAATCCCCCATAGGTGCATAAAGCAGTTTCCAAATATATGAAGATGCTCACGAATTTGCTAAGTCAAGTAGGAAAGATAAAGAGGCATGGAAAGAAAATTCATACATTATTTTATTTGGAGAAAAGGAGGGAGGATTATGTGGGTAAAAACCAAGGCAGTTACACCTATACTAGCTTTTCCTTTTGCCTTAAATCAGCTATAAAGCAAGGAACATTTTTCAGAAAAAGCAGATATGCACTTTAGAGAATATGGAATAAAGCAAAAATGCTAAAATTGGTTTCCAGGATGTTTCCCAAGCACTCCATGACTAAGTTTTAGCATGTGTTTAATTCTAGGACATGTAGAAGGAAACTAGCATAGAATGGAATCTAGGAATCTAGGTAATAAAACAAAAATGATTAAATTAATGTCTAATGTAGGTAACTATGGATTGATTATTCTAACAATCATCGATACTAGGGAGTGGGTAATAGATCTTGATGTTCATCTTGTTAAGTTGGTGGTAATCAATGCACATCCACATTGTACCATCCTTCTTCTTTACGAAAAGTATAGGTTCTCCCTAAGGGGACACACTAGGTCAAATATAAACCTTCTCAATCAACTCCTACAACTACAACTTGAGCTCCACCACTGGTGCGCTCATGCGATATGGGGATTTTGAAGTTGGAACTGACCCTCATGTCAGTTCTATGGAAAAATATAAGTCTCTTTTTTGTTGGAATCCTGGTATTTCCTTAGGAAATACATCTTTAAAGTCTACGAGAACCAGAAATTCCTCGATGTGCTCATCTCTCTCAACTTCTACATCCTGGATGTTTACTGCAAACAGTTTTCATCCTTTCCTAATGCACTTCTTTGTTTGTAAGGAAAATATTTGCCTAATGGAAACCTTCTTAGATATGCCTTGAATCTTTGTCTGATTCTCTTGGCTATTCATGCACAAGATTGACTTGTGTAGGAAATTGAGAATGACATGATGTTGTTCCAAACAATCCATGCCAATAAGTACATCCTACGATCCTAAGGGTAAAATATTCAAATCTATTTTAGCGCAAAAACCATTTAGGTTCACCTCAAAATACCTAACTAATTCAAAAACCTTTCATTTCGTACCCATGGACAATTGCACCAGCCACAGTTTTCTCATGTTTAACCTTATCTAGTTTACATGTCTCGACAATTTTTTTGGCGATGCATAGCTTTGGTAAGAACCAAGGTGAATAAAAATTTAAATAGAAGTGCTTGAAAAGTTACCCTCTATTTTGACCATAGAAGCTTGATGGTCTACCTATTAGCCACTGAAAGCTACATAAATCCTCGGTGTGCTAGCTATGTCCTCTACCATTGGTTCTTCTTGTAGATTGTGTAATAATTTATTAGTCTTGTTTTTACAATCTCTGGCATAATGGGGACCCTGGAATTTTGAGCATTTGATTCACAACGGGGAAACATTGGCTCCTCCATTTGCTGTGGGTCTGTTTCCATTTGGTGCAGGCACATTTGGCTTCACACCCGTTTTGTTAAAGTTTATATTTGCTGGAAAATCATTGTTCTATTTTCTGTAAGGTGGTGGGTTGAAACCCAGTTTGCAGTTTTTGGAGAAGGCTCTATACTTGTCTCGATTTTTGTTGATGTTTTCCTGCCTTATTTATCCATGCTCATAGAAAATACTAGCTTTGTGTATAGTAGTGTCTAGGTTTTTAGGCATGTCAAACTCAATTCTCTCTCGAAAATTGGGAGGACTACATCCTAAAAACTGTCGTATTTTCACTTTCTCTCCCTTTATGTAAGGTTCGTAATGTAACATATCAAAAAATATGTTAATTAAATCATCCATGGTCATGGAACCCATCCTTAACTCTAAATTCTTTGAGCTTCCCATCGAAAAAAGTTTCAGACATGTATTTCTCCTGAAAATTTCAGTGAAAGTCACTCCATTGGATTTCTTTTACCACATCTTTTTTGGTATTCTTTAGGCCTCTCCACCATCGAGATTCTTTTCCATTTAAATTATAGATGGATAGATGAGATTTCATCTCACTATAGTATTTGTGTACTTAGAAGAATTTTCTCATACCTAGAAGCCACTCTTCAGCTTTCTCCCCGGTGTTCATTCATCCTTCATAGATTGGGGCTCTTATAATTATGAACTCTCCTTGGAGGTTGTCATCATTCCGATATTTCTTTCTGCAA
This sequence comes from Pseudotsuga menziesii, assembly GCA_001517045.1. Taxonomy (NCBI): domain Eukaryota; kingdom Viridiplantae; phylum Streptophyta; class Pinopsida; order Pinales; family Pinaceae; genus Pseudotsuga; species Pseudotsuga menziesii. The sequence continues at coordinate 279,784 of LPNX011149215.1, forward strand.
GAAGAAAGGGAATTATTATTTGAAAGACCACGATAATCTCTTTCTATAGGTTCAGGTGTGTGTTCTTCTTTTGGGATGCTAGCATGTTTATGATAAAAAAAATTCTCAGCTTTGTTGGTTGAATGAGTAGGTTGTCCATGCGCGCTTCCTCCCGTCATGTTCCGCAATAAATATTCATTAATTGCTTGCTGCTCTTTTCTTTCATTCATATTATCATATTTGAAACTATGTAATCCTTCTTACATACTTTGTATGGTTTTCAGTATACCAGAATTTAATTCAACCACCAAATCTTCTTCCCGTGTGGGGGTATTCTATTTTCTTTGTTGACTGTTGTCTTCTTTTGTGTTCATGATATGAATTGTTCTTGAATCCTGCAATTTAAAATATTTAATAACAAATCATTTCCTATTAGTTAACACAATATTAAATACACTTTATTTCTACAATGAATGTTTGGTAACACCCATTAGGTATTCTTTGTAATATATACCTTGAAACTATATGGAAAAGGGTTTATGGTTATGGCATAATCCATATGCCATCAAAACTATGGGATAGCATGAAATTGGAGGGTTTTAAGTTATATATGTTGGTGGGTGGTGAACTATGGAACATCAACATGAACCAAAACTATAGAGTTATGGGTTTTGATTTCCTTGATAGTAGTGGACAGGGTGGTGACTTTAATTCTCCTTGGGAAGAATGGAAAGAATACCTCAATTGCTGGGTAGGGTTTGCATTTTTTTCATTTGCCCTTTCTCTAGTGGGGGTTTTTGGTCTCATGATTCGTGGTCCCATGTTGCGCGACCCAACCTCCTTCCCGCTCTCTCGTTAGGTAAGCGATGTCATTGGTATGCACAATGTAATTTTTTGGTTTATTTATGATTTCAATTGCATACTCTTGATGGTACTTTTGTTGGTTTGTGTGGGTGATAGAGCGTGGTTCTATCATAGCTTGCGAGTGGCGCCATAGGTTTCCTGCATATCCATTCTTCGGATAACACTAGTACAAAATGAGGAATTAGCTACTACATGACTAAAAATTCTAGTCACCGCAAGTTTTTCAAGTGATTTACTACTAAATATGAGCAATTTTGATTGACCCAACTATAAACGACTAAAATTAACGACTAATTTAGTCACCAGTTAACAAATATGACTAGATAATAAGTGACAGAGTTAAAAATGACTAACATAAGTGACTAATTTAGTCACGACATAAAAAATGACTAGCTAGAAGAATATGAATTAGTCATTTATGTTAGTCATTTTTAATTGTGTCATGGAAAATTGCAATTTTGACAATAAAGTCAAAATTTTGTAAATTGTCTACCTTCTATTAGTAATATTGGTGCCATGCACCTCAATCTTCAGAGATCCAACAAAGCAATTACATGAATTTTCTCTTGACCATCTTTATCCTTGCTGCACCATTAATGAAGCAAACCTGGTTAAGTGCGTGCCAAAGGAAAATTACGTTCCTTATACGTCAATTATGAATTAGGTACTACAACCAGTACCATATTGATACCTAGAAGCATCATAGCTAGTTGTTGGTCCTTCAATGTAAGAGTCCTTGAAAGTCCCATATTGAGGTGCTTTTGTAACTTCAGTATAAGTATTATGATATATGACCATCGAACTAGCTGCACTAGTCAACGTAGCTTCACCAAGCTCAGTTCCTTTAAACATCATAGCAGTTGATCCAATTATAATTAAACTGGGGTGCTGACCCAAAACCAGTCTTAGATCCATATGCAGTATAAAGGTAGAGGCTCGACCCCATCTTCAAGTTTCAGGGAAATATTTCGATTCCTCGACCTCTTATAGGCCTCATGAACCTCTTTTGGTTAATTATTAATACAAGGATCATATAACTTGTCCCCTTTTTAGTGACCAAAGCACAAAATCACTAAAGGAACACTTCCTTGGATACAAAAATTCAACATGTCATAATGTTGATGAGAAGAAATTAACAATCATAAAAATAAAAATAAATAATTAAACTATTGATCCAAAGTATCAGCATATAAACGTTGCAACAAACACACGAGGAAAAGGAGAGATAACAAGGACAACACACAAAGAAAAATATAGATAACAAACGCGGATGCGGGAAGTTACAATGTGAAGGTTGGGGAATCCAAAGAGTCTCGAGATGGTAGCAAGCTTCAAATTTGAAGCCTTTAGATCCCTTCAAAGGCCATTTTAAACGTCATAGAAGGCCACAAGGAATTTTACCATGCAAAAAAAAATTAGCTTCATTCCCAGCACTTCAATAATGAAATTGAGTAAGCCTCGGTAAATTTGCAACAGAAGGGCAGCTACAAAATTTTCCTATCCAGGGATTCAGTGGAATATGGGATATTTGAGACTCAGAGTCTTCCCAAGTTCCCTTGAATAGTCGGATCATGGATGAGGATATCAGTCCCAATCGACATGGACCACGGTGGGCCACTAGGCTTCCTAGTACTGCCAAGTTCAAGTCGATGAGTTAGGACTGTGACTCATGATTCGATGTTAACTTTCAAATCATTTAATGGCATTAGCATGCATTATTGATTTACTAACTTCATTAAATATTGGTATGAGATGATGCCACCTGCCAACTCGATTTTCCATCTGTCATCTTATTGTTCACCGAGTCACTTGATATCACAACTTACAAGTCACTTGAGTATTTTAGTATATAATGTGAAATTAAATACTCATATGAGTCATATCTAAGGATGGTGAATTTATTTGATAACCCTCCACTTTCAAGGCTATGTAAGGAAAAACTAATTGTGTTGTTTTTTGGGTTACAACTTACAAGTTGCAATTTACAATGCATTGAGCAATCTTTTCTAGATTTGAACCTAACCTGGTCTAATGGGTATGTAAGTTTCCAGACCAGGGTTTCACCGAATAGTGCTAGACATTTCTATTATGACCACCACAAGACTGGGATGATGAATCTTTGGTAGCAGGCTAGCAGCATGCCGCCCTTTGTTTGTGCTCATGAATCATATCCTATACTAGTTAGTCCAGTATTCTAGGATTTAATCCAATTTCCATTCATTTACCGGGGTCATAATCATTTGAATTATCACTCCCAGTCTCCCACAGTCCACCTAGGCCGCTTAGTCTACCTATCTCATCGAAGGAAGGGGGTTAGGTAGTAGAGACAAAGGCAACTGGAATGGAGGGCCAGCCATAGAGAATGGTTGTACAATATGCATATAGTCATCTCTAAAACAAACGAATGAATTTGTCATATACTTAATTGAATATTATCATTACTTAATTTGTCAAGATGCTTACATGGTAACTCTTGTGCTCGAGCTGTTTATGAGGGTTTCCTTTGTCTACAATGGCTATGATTTAGAGAGGCTCATCCCCATCATTCAAAGCACTAGTGGGTTTCTCCTGCAAATATTGCTATTATGTCTCCCCTCCTCACTCACCTCACCTTTTTACTTGAGTCTTCTTCTTCTTCTTCTTCTTCCTCCTATGGGCTCTCTGATCTACACCCTGAGTACCCTCATAACGAAGAATGATCTCTGAAAGTATCTAGAAACCTTAGGAAAAAAATACCCAGTTTTCCCTCACCTGCACATATATATCTATGTTATGACGTAGAAGCAATTATAAAATGATTTTTTTGTAATCATGTGAAATACACAAACATGCATTTTCCTACCTTGGGCAAGATAAACCAACTCATTAGCGTTAGGATATTGTGGAATTGAGATGGCATTGCTTCCAATTGTCTTTCTGTAGAAGGAAATGGTTGCACACTCTAATTCCTCGTTGTCTTCTGTGGTGGCCACCTCGAAGGTTCCTCCTTTTTCATAGGTAGGAGAAAGAGAAGCAAAGGTAGAACGTTGGGTAGGTTGGATTAATGCGCTTCCCCGAACTTAAAGAGATTGGTGAAGTCTGTGAAAAAGAACTATTTTGGGTTTATGAGTATAGGACAGTTGGAGGTCGGGACTCAAACTATCAACTCTCCAATTCTATGCTTCAGTGTCTCCCTAATTTCTATTTCCTCCAAAAGATTATGCAGAGCTAATCTGTTGACTTGGCTGCCGTGAATTTACATGTATGTATAGCATTTTACACTTGTGTAACATTTTATATGTGGATAAAAGTTAAATGTGTTTCTTGTTGGAGTTCCTTCTGGTTCTATAAATATAAGGGTTTCAAATTTCTCCATCCAAAATGTTGTTTGAAATTTGTAATGTATTATGCTCTTGCATTTCCACCAGACTAAGTCTCCAATACTGAATAGATGTAACCTTAAAAAACCCAGTATTTAAATGAAATCACAACCAAAATAATCTATAATTTTCATAGTCTAGGACCACAACTTTGTTTGGACTGGGGAGTAAGAAGAAAGAGCCTTGTATCTGAGTTCCAAATCTGTTAATGTTATTTTTCTTCCGTGAATTGTAAACATTAGGTTGAAAGAAAGAACAATATTTGAATATAAGTGTTTGAATTGTTCCAATTTCCTTGATGAAACAAATAGTTGAAAGGATAAAATATTTAACAACTGACACTATAAATGTTGTATACTCTGACCCCTTCGTTTCATCCTTCTAATAATGGAAACAAGAAGTACAAATTGTCTACCAATATATCTAAACAAGGGAATCCCTCGACAGACATTCATGAATGAGGGACTGGGAGTGCAATGATCTAGCAAAGAACATGATTTCAACATCCTCATTGTCGCAAACCTCCCAAACATGTGTTTATTATTCATATTCCTTATTGACTTTGGTAGAAACTAGACACCCAACTTGTAGTGATATTTGTTGGAGAATTTAAAGTTCTTCCTTATAGTGGACTAATAAATACTTAACCTTTTTGATAGGGCTGATAAACTTGATATAGATTGGAGGGACTATCCATAATCTACCTAAAAATGGGTATTTTGTTTGATCACTTCAAATTGGGGTATAAACTTGATATACATTGGAGGGACTATCGATAATCCACCTAAAATTGGGGCCTTTGTTTGATCACTTTGATTCGAGCATGTGGGGAGGACATGATTCAATTCTAAAAATAACTTCTAAATTTAGGGTTAATAAAAAAGTTTCTTTGTGAAAGAATTAGGTATTACATTCTAGGTTTATCTTTTAGGAAGGCCCAATCACACTTGACCAATAGAGCCACCATCAAGTTGAATCAATCCTCGATTCAAAGGTCCTTCCAAATTCCAATGCCTTATTTTATCAATGGCCTAACAACCGAGTATTTCACTGGCCTGACAAAATTGTCCCTTATCTAAGTTCAATAAACTATATGCTCCAAGGACCAAGAGAGTACATTGTTACCTCAATAATTCCATGTAAATGTTGAATCACTCGGGATTTATTCTTATTGTCATTTTCTTCAATACATTGTTTTTAGTAAATAATAAAATTTTGTTGTACACTTACAGTTTCAAATGAAAAGAATGATTTATTTTTATATGTTCAATTTTTTATGAAATGGAACCCTACCCTTCAAATTTGATCCCTGGATGGTAGGCCTTCGATCGGGCATGCTTACCGCAGTATTGACACCAAGGACAGATTTTCGAGCCCTCGGTCGGGCGTTGCGAGCTGCTGGGACATTTTCAGGTAAATATTTGTTGTTCTCTGAGGTTCAATTTCAGTATTTGAGGTTAACTTATTTACTATGATGTCAGATCCAGTTTCTGGCTTTATAACTGAATGCTTTTCCCTGGGAGGTTGGGATTTAATGCATCTTTAGCTTGCTGGGAAATAAATAGATAATTTTGATACTTCCTCTGCGAGGTGATAGTTTCTGAAATGAGAACTTTGTGCAAGATAACAAAGCTCCTCAAAGATTATATGTTCTTCACCACTTCCCACCCAGGGGTCTGCCCCTATCCTTACTTTAACTCCGTTACCAACATTCCAAGCCATCCAGTTACCCACTAGTGGGAATGGCTGTACTATAGCCTTCCATATATTTGACAGAATAAGATTAACAACCTTCCTGATCCTGTCTTCCATTGACAATGGTTCTATATACTTATGAAGAGTCTCTTTCCTCCATAGGCTTTCCTTAGGATTTATCATATAAGAAAACATTAAATTGTCAACGAGGGTTTAGAGATATCGCAACACAAAGAACATCTGACACTGTCTTTGACTAGGCACATCCAAGGCATATGGTCCATCTGATAGTCTTGAAGGACCTTTCAACAAATGATCTATGGGGAAGCCACAGATTTCAACTCAGGATCACATGTCAGCGATATGATCACAAACCAAATCTGATCGATATATCGCCCCTTGCCGAAAAATGGTTAACATGCCTCACCCAGGGAGATTCGAACTGGGCACCTCCTGTCATGGAACTAGCCCATTGGACTTGAGTAGTATATGTTACATTAAAGGAAGAGATGATTCAGGGCCTCCTTGCAACATTGTACCTTGATGAATTTACATTTTATGGAGGCTTAAGGAAGTATTGTAACTTTAAAAAATTTAAGCTAACAGAAGAATTTTACAATCACTGTACCTGACTGAGGTGTAAGAAACAGTTGAGGATTACCTTTTAGACAATAGGCCACACTTCCATTTGGCATGTATGGATACACCAGCAGTCTCTCTATACAATTCATGCAAAATCCATATAACCATAACAAGTTCCTATGCACAGCCAAGCTGATCATTTCTACCTCTGTCTGAAATTGGACTTCGCCACCAGCAGCACTGGTGTCTTTCAATCTTTTCACAGCTACCAGAGTACCATCTTTTAGGATTCCTTTGTACACAATTCCAAACCCTCCTTGGACTAAAATATTTTTTGCATTAAAATTATTGGTGGCAACTTGGAGCTCTCGAAATGAGAACCTCCTTAGATTCCCCAGACATACTTTAGCATCAAGCTGTTCTGCAAGCCCAACCACTACAAAGTATAAGAAGCCACTCTATACCTTCAAATATGTCTCTTTTGGTGACACAAATACTACTACAATATTTGTTTCTGAGATATTGAACAAACCATTAGCAAAAAAGAATACAAGGCTATTATGTTTCTTCCGCCACCAAAGGACAAGTCCAATGGAACGTATAAACACAGCTAGACAACCAAAACTCGCACCAAGAGCAATAGCCACCTTCTGACTCTTATGCCATCTGGAGGGCACTGTATCTGGATGCAATAACACATATTGCATGAGTTTGCAAAGAAAAATAGTCAAGCCTGGATTAAAAGGAAGCATATAGTCAGCTCAGTTCAGTGGATTACTTTTATCTGTATCGAGAGTAACCGAAAGGGGTGTGTGAGAATCAACAGGACAATTCTTCACCCTCTTGCATAGAAAGGGATTTCCTACCATACTGCATGACTCAGCAACAGAATTATAAGTTCATAACCATCAGTTCACATCATTCAACTTGATAAAGTTATACACAAAGACTAAACAAGATGCAGCACATCCTAGTTGGCAAATCTGACTTATCTCATCAAAGTTCTTACTTGTATGATTTGGCTAGAATTCTTGGTATAGGACCACTGAGATTATTGTAAGATAATTCCCTAGAATTTCAAATGAGAAGTGCTTAGAACCCAAGCCATATGGATGATATAGATAAAAATGAACATGTTTTAATTGATTTGACAAGTAAAGAGACATACAATAAAGTCAAGCCTGAAAGGTTTGCCAGTGATCCAGGAAACGGTCCAGAAATATTGTTGTTGTTGAGTCACCTGGTTAGTTCTGGACATAACCAACTTTCCTGTAATAATTCTACATCTTATAGAGAAAGTATCCATGACTTTAACTCTGAACTTAAATCTGACCGACAAAGTAACTGGAGGAAGAAAGTAATAAATTGAAATTCCGCCAATACATCTCATGTAATACTTACAAGTACTTTAAGTTCTTCAGCTGACCCAATGAACTCGGTATCCAACCACTAAATTGATTCCCTGAAAGGTCAATAGTTTGAAGGTTTTCCAACTTCCCTAATTCAACTGGAATCGGACTTGATATATTGTTGTTTTGTAATAACCTGCAAAGGTGCATACACTGATGATAAGATAATTTTATTGATGTCCAACAAAAGACCACAAAAGTGGGAAAAACAGACTAAGATGTACATCCAGTGTCAGTACAAAGTAAGAGTCCCAAGGCATCTCCTAAAATAGTGATAAGAGCAGAATGTCTATAAGATTTCAGAGCAGGCTGGAGACTACCACAATATGTCTAGCTAAAAAAACAATGTTGCAAATATGAAATATCATTTTGATGAATATGTTGCTGAGGATCTGCAATAAATTTTATTGGGAATATTAGGGAAAACATCAAGAATTATCAGAAAATATTGGCAAAAAGAAACTTAGACTTGAAAAATTATGAAACAATGGAAAAATTGGCAACCTGAAAAAATCAAGAGCAATCGGAAATATCGGGAGAAATCAGAAAAATTTGCAACACTGAAAAAAAACTAGAAGAGAGGGTATAAGAGAAGGTGCTGGTAAAATAGAAGTGCTAGAAACTGAAAGGCCCTGAGAATATTGGTAGTGATCAAAAGAGAGAAAGAGGATGTCAAGGCCTGCTAAAGCTAACAACCAAGGATGTCAAGGCCTGCTAAAGCTAACTTGCGTAGCTATGTTGTCAAGATCACCCAAGACTTGCACCTGGCCTTATCTGCACCCACTCTGGGGGGTTGAACTCAAGTCTTTGTTTTAATCCAACCCTGATCAACTTACTGTTTGCTGCTAGACCACAGTCCCGTGGACAAGAAAATGGGAGACTTAAAGTTCATATGACTTTAAATATCAGATGGCATGCTTCTGACTTAAATGTCAGCGAATATTAACTCCTTACTGTATGTGACCAAGTGGCCAAGGTGCTATTTTCTGTTGTTTCACAACCTCCATCAAGAATCTGCAGCCTCCATGGGGTTTGTATTTATTTTCACAGTATTTGGACAACTATATAGTTGATTGAATAAACTCATCCATAGGCTTGAGTTCTTTAAGATCACCTAATATGCTTAAATTTTAATCAATCAGATTTTTCTTTTCTTTATTTAGCTATTTGGTACACGTTTATTAAGTAATTGTGGCTCATTGCTTTTTATAGAAACACTTTTGGAACAATGTGTTGCATAATACCTGCTTAGTGTATGATTTAGGAATTATATATGTTTTGTTGCTTTGGATGATGTTGGTTTTCTTAATTATGGATCCTTTTATTCTCAGTTATCAGATGGGAACTTACTTAGGTTGATGTTTTCAGAGGGAAGATATCGCGCTTATGCTACAGAAGGATGCTGCTGCAAAGGCAATAGTCTTTAGCCAGTTTACATCATTTTTGGATTTAATTACTTTTTCTCTACAGAAGGTATACTTTCTCCGTACATAACTTCTAAGAATTATGTTAAAGCATGATGGCAATATAGTCCAGAGTGTTCAAATACAGTTTTTGTAATTGTCGTTGGTTATAACTTATTACTCTAAAGTCATATTTGTTGACTGCAATGATTTAAAGTAAAAATATATTGCATTCATATTGGAAAAAAATTCATTTCTTTTTAAATCATAGTGATCTATAACCTTGTCTTTTCCATATTGAATATTTTGTGAACCATTGACAGGTTTAACAATGTTTATCTTATATTTCCATTGCATATTTTCCATACCTTTGTCAGTTTTTGGGGTCAGCATGGATTTTCTTAATGTGTGTTATAACTACGGTGCTATGCTTTAAAATATCTTCTAGTTAAAGTCTATGGATTGTAAAATTATATTGCATTCATATTGGAAAAAAATCATTTCTTTTTAAATCATAGTGATCTCTAACCTTGTCTTTCCCACATTGAATATTTCGTGAACCATTGGCAAGTTTAACAATGTTTATTTTATGTTGCCTTTGCATATTTTCCACACCTTTGTCCTTTTTTGTGGTTGGCATGGATTTTCTTAATGTGTGTTATCACTATGGTGCTATGCTTTAAAAGATCTTCGAGTTAAAGTCTGTGGATTGTTCTTTATGTCAATAGAAAATGCTTGAACATAAATATATGTCAAATGATGCAGTCAAGGATAAAATGCACTCAACTGAATGGAATTATGAGTATTCAGGCGAGAGATCAAACAATTGAGAAGTTTTCAAATGATCCAGATTGCAAGGTATTTCCTTTGTTGTCGTTAATCTCTGAAAATTCTGACTTTGATCATCTATTTATGATCTGGGTGTTAACGTTTATTTGTCTTGTAGATTTTCCTGATGAGTTTGAAGGCAGGAGGTGTGGCCCTGAATTTGACAGTAGCTTCTCATGTAAGAACCTTCCCTGTCTGGTACTGTATTTTGCTTTTGTATGTTTGATCCTTTTCTGCTGAAGACAATAAATTTCTAGTTTGTATCTTTTTTAGCTCAACTTCGCAATGTGCCTAGCAAATAGGCAAGTAAATTTTCTAATCCAGGATATAATTTTATCTGCATCATTTTCAGGTTTTTTTTATGGATCCTTGGTGGAATCCAGTAGTGGAACAGCAGGCTCAGGATCGCATTCATCGGCTTGGATAGTATAAACCAATCAGGTACTTTGTTTACAGTCTAGTCAGTTTGTAAGTAACTATATCTTTGTTTTGGTTTGGTTTGTTCTGAAACCAAACCATATCTCATAACAATGAAACCATGCTCGTGTCTATTTTTTGTAATACAACTGTGGTAGTATTAGTTTATCCTATTGCCTATTTGAAGCAGCTCGCACGCTATTAGCGAATTACACACAGTGGGGTATATTTGAATTTTGGACCACTGTTTCCTCTCCTTGGCAGTTTTTTTTGAACCAATGTTAATTACAATGTTATCTATACATTCCTCAAATAATAATATATGATTAGGTCAAAAAAAGTTTTGAAATTTTAAAAAGGCTTATCAAAATGTAATAATGGTATTCATGCAACAGTAAATTGCTAATAATCATTAACCATAGGTTTTTGATACATTGCCGTCATGTTGCTTTGGAAGCAGCTTAGTTTTAGGTTTCTATAGTCTCATTCAAGCTTCTTTGATTAAGAACTAAAGGATACTAAGATAACCTTTTTGGTACCATAACACAACTTTTGTGAACCAATTCATTAGTACAAATTTTAACTTTGAAATTTTTTGCTGATGCTAAAAATATATAAAATTTTCCGGAGAAGTCAAATTGCTTAATTCTTTGGTCATCTGCAAAGTTTTTAAAGGCCCACCATTGTAAACGTTTCTTAAATACATTCTGTTGCAATTGGCCCTTTTGCAGAGTTTTTAGGCTGTGCCCTTGAAAGCCTTTTTGAAATGCATTATGTTGCATCTATGATCATAAAGTTCAATAGTTTGTTCAATTAACTAGTCTTTTAATACAACAACTAACTATTGTAAATCCCGTTTATACATTCCTTAGGGTCGTGAGATTTGTCATTGCAAATACAATTGAAGAGAGAATTCTTAGATTGCAGGAGAAAAAGCAACTCGTTTTTGAAGGGTAAACATTATAGACATCAGTTGCTTCTACATGTTTGATGTTTTTTAAAGTAATTGCAATATGTAGGGAGTTGCTAAATAAATTCTCATGTTTCTACTGCTTTGAAATTCAGCACTGTAGGAGGTTCTTCAGAGGATTTGGGAAGGTTAACAGAAGATGATCTTAGGTTCTTGTTCACAAACTAGGCAGCATAATAGACAGGATGAAATGAATGCCTTGTAATGGCTTCAAAAGCGTTGGTTTGAAAGGAGCATGTTGAGTCATAAAAACCTATGATATGCCTAATCCATTTTTGTATATGTAGAAGAAGCTAAGCAGGGATTTAAATTGTGAAGGAATGATGTATTATCTCATATATATAGTTCTACTAAAAGGGAAAATTGTCTGTGAATATGTAATGGAACCCAAAACGTGATGGTGTTGTTGGTGTGTCATGATCCACTAGATCCATTTCTCCTAGCATCCGATGCCGAATGAAAGAAACTCTAAATGAAATGATGTCCATAAGAATAGTTAAGAGGGTGCCTGGGCCATCCACAATGATTCTATATGAAGGGGGTCACCCTTCATAACTTGTAGAGGACGAAAAATCCCATAGCTCTTGAATCAAAGAGGACACAATTCCAGCAATTGGCTTGCTGGGAAGAATCATGGTGAGAAAAAGAAGATGATAGAGTGACAGAGAAATCCAAGAAGATGGACATCTCAGGAAAAAGAGACACAAACTTGCAGTAGATTCATGATGTAGAACAAAATCCTGCATCTCTAGACAAAGAAAACCATCAGCTCAAAAATTACCAGCGGAGAAGAAGATGAAGAAAGAAAGGAGCTATAGCAGACCAGCAAAGAAGAATTCTAGTTGTCAAGTGAATTTTGGTTCTGCATGTTGTAAACCCAATCGAGATTGAAACTGGTGGGTGTTCTGTGTTTTGTGAAAAGGGCATTCAGCCTTGCAATTTTGGAAAGTTCTGTGGCTGTAAAAGCAGAAGCCCCTGAAATCCCTGTTGTGATTATTGTAATGGAAAGAGGTTCAGAGGTTGCATATGCACTATGTAAATTAGTTGCAGTTAATAAAAAGAATTATGCATTTTTATTTTTTCCAGTTGTGTGTAATTGCATGCATGTGCTTTCTGTTGCTTCCAGCAGTGCTGCATTTGTATGCATATTAGAGCAGAGTAAGGTTCTGACTCGTGAGGTTGTTAGCTGGTGGTAAGCTGTCATTTCGTTGTACGTCAAGTGCTACCTCCTTTTTATCTTGGTCGCCCTTGCTTTGTCTTGAGGAAAGGTTGCCTAGATGTCCAAATCAGATGATATAAAAGATTAATCAAATGATCTATTTGATCATTCTCTGCCATGTTGGAAAAGGACGTCTCACTTCAATCATTGATGTTGTGGCATGGAACATTAATCATTCCACCAACATGCAAGGACACAACGAACCTCTAAGCCTCTCTCAATTGGAATTATTAGAGCCAAACAATTGGAAAGGTCCAGAGGAAGTAGCAGTTTCAAAAGTGCCCACACTATACTTATTGTTAACTATCAAAACAACAAGACCCTGGCCCAAATTGTGGAAAACCTTGAACAAAAGTTAAACATCATCAAACATGCCATTGATCTCCTGCTTAATTGCTTGGAGTTAAAATGAAATTTGAAGTGGG
>LPNX011149215.1:302488-387254 GCA_001517045.1 Pseudotsuga menziesii
TCAGAGATACATTTTGAATTCATCATTTTTATATGAGTTTTGAATTTTTCCTATCTGCTTTTACATTTTAATGGCCAGGCATGAATTGATCTTGTGCTATAGACAGGTTTAGGTTTAACTGTCTAAATCTTAAAAAATTTCAAGCATGTTTGCATAATTGGCTTCATATTTCGTTACAGTACAAGAAGAGTCTGTTTTTCTCCCGATCTGCTTTGATAGTGGCCTAGTTTTACTCAGATGGCCTAGTTTTACTCAGATGATTGAAATTTTATGCTTATCTGATAATGTTTATAAAATCTGCTGACCCCCTAGGCATAAGAGAATGCAAAGATGCACTACGCAAATGCCTAAATTCAATGATGCTAATGATGTGTCTGGAGGGATTTTGGAGAAGTTCCCAAAGCACCTGAATTTAGATATTTAAACCTTATTATAATATTTTCATAATAATGATTTCTAAAAATTAAAAATAAAATAATTAAAAAATTGTAAAACTTAAAACCGACTTAAAAACCTAGAACCTATTATGCTTCACACTAACTATAAATACTAACGGGCTTCTTGGTATTTTACCTCACACTTCAGTTGTCTCCTAATGATGATCCCATAGTAGGGATCAAAACGTTGAGATTTGCAAAATCATCCAACGCAACTCCTTCTTATTTACAATTCTCCACTGCGTAAATGACTACTTTCATAAATACTAGTTACTGGTAAGTTGTAATAGTAATAATTATGTAGTTTGTAGATTGATATCTATCGTAAATTTGTTTGAATATCATCATTGTCAAGCAATAATAACTTCTTAAAGGGTGCTAGCTCAATGGTAGAGCGCCTGCCTAATTATAGGCAGGAGGTTGGTGGTTCGATTCCTTTGTGCCCTATCATAAATTTGTGACTACAAAAATGACTAAATTCACATATATATGACTATTAGTAGCTAATTTCTTGTATCTTAGTCGTATTTAGCTTAGTCATTAATATGTTAACATTTAGTAGTTTATTTAGTCATATATTTGGTCATTAATGATTGCAATCAGTGACTAAATCAGCGACTAAATCAATGACTAACTCAGTCATTAAATCAATGACTAAATCTGTGACTAAATCAATAACTAAATCATTAACTATCAATGACTAAAACAATGACTAAATCATTGAATATCAATGACTAAATCAATGACTACTAAGTCAAGCTATTAATGACTAGTGAAATACGACTAGCTATAAGATAGTGGTAATTTGCTACTATTAGTCACCGACTCAAAAATAGTCGTTTATAGCCTGATTTTAGTCATTAATTTCTCATTTTCTACTAGCGTAAGGCCTAAAATTGGAAAGGTGCTTACACTGTGTGTGTTTTTAATAGAGGTTTCAAAATTTGGGTGGGGAAATGGATCGATTAGTTGTTTTGTTGGTTGGGGTTTTGATAGTCGTTGTGTATCCAAGGATGTGACTATGTGGTATTTCCATGGCTCTACCATATGCAAACTTGTTTGGGGATAGATTTTGACTATTGGCAACTTAGCTCATTTCTGTTTATAAATTCATCATTTTGCAACAATCTGTAATTTGACTTGATGGTGTGTTTCTTATATTTACAATTCCATTTCTTGCAATGGCACCATTGATGATTTGACTGTGTATTTTGTATGATTATTGCTTATGGTAGTAATGTGTGGTAAAAATGTGGATGCATGAGTTTATTATTTGATGTGGTTGGGTTTTACCTTGCAGTCATAAGAAAGGATATTGTCTCATCTCTTAGCGTAGATACACAACCAAATGTATTTAATTGTTTTTAGACTATGATTGGTGTATTTGGTTTAAAAGGAAAATAGCATAGCTCTTGTCATTGTTGTTTACAAAGTTGATGATTATTAAACCCTTTTGGGAAGCCTGAGAGGCGAAACCCTTAATGTATGATTCATCATGTTTTGTTTGGTTAGTTGGAGCCTACATGATTTGATTCTTGGGTTGTTAATTAGTTTGACCTGGGGTTTGATATTT
Source organism: Pseudotsuga menziesii (assembly GCA_001517045.1). Taxonomy (NCBI): domain Eukaryota; kingdom Viridiplantae; phylum Streptophyta; class Pinopsida; order Pinales; family Pinaceae; genus Pseudotsuga; species Pseudotsuga menziesii. Next base: position 304,499 of record LPNX011149215.1, read on the forward strand.
TCATTTGGGCATCTCATAGGATTCAATCCTGGAAGCATTCGATTTAATGAGAAAAGGTGTAAGAGAATGCTTCTTGATTTGATAATGCTAGTTCATGGTTTTGTTAAGAGATTCCACTAGCGTGATGCACAAGGAATGACACTGTCTTGTTATTTTTAAATATGTAATGGGTTTATTTTAAATCGTTGTTTAACTTTTGATTTGTATTCAATGAAGTAAAGACATATAGGAAATCCTTCATGGGATTCGATGACTGGGTTTTTTTACAGTTTTGATGTATAATTTATGAAATGAAATATGTAAAATCCCATAGCCAATCTTGGACAGGGTTAACAATACTTATAAATTTTATATTCTTTTCATAGCATGGACTATAGTTTTTATTTTAAATGTTTGATTCGTGTTCACGATATGAAGTTTATGGTTATTTATAATGTGGAAACAAGAGCATTTTCAATGGCAATATGAAATCTTCCAGCGTTTTGGATTTATGTTTGAGAGTTTGATTTTAATGGTTTAAGAGATCTGATCTATGGTTAGTTTGTTTCTTTCTGTTTGTAGTTTATTACTTGCTTAAAAATGTTTTGGGAATATTTTTAATTTAAAGATCTCATAGATTCTATCTCTAGTCTGTATGTTTATAATTTATGAATGGTTTATTTTAATCAATTTTTTGGTTTTCTTTACATCTAAAGTTTGAGCAGAATTTTAGTATCTAGTTATTTTAATGACTAGGGTTTAAGAATATAAAATATACTTGTTTGACAATTTAAATCAATACTAAGAGAATATCAACTATAAATTCCCATCTAAAAAGAATGGCTAAGTTTAATGTTTAAGCAAATAAATCAACTTGTAACATCAAATCTAACCCTACAGTTTATCTAGAAAAATTTCAAACTAAGATTCTGCAAATAAATGGAAAACCTAGCTGAAACATACATTCAATGTTCTTATTTCCAAACAAGATTATAAACCCTACTTTGATAAAAAAAAATGTAAGAACTTAGAGAAGGTAGAAACCTCACACCTGAAATTTGTAGTTTATTAATGGCTAGAACCCTACACACTTAACCCCACAGAATTAATAAAAACATAGGAAATTTTGACCTCAGCTTTGTCAACTGAATAACTCGGGAGCTACCACGTTCTACCCAACCATGACCCACAACCATTCCTAGTTTCGATCTGGATCCCCCCGAGCTGGTTCCAACGTGCAAGTATTCTAGAGATCCTAAAGGAAAGGCTTCTCCTATCTAGAATTTAGGTTCTCAAACATATTGGTTTTTCTTTTGGAATGTTCTCCAAAATTATTAGGAAAATAATGATAATATAGAATAGAATGGGATCCCATATAGACAATCTTTAGGAAAAAGGATAGTTAAATTTCAGTTAGATTGGCAAGAATCATTTATTTTCTTGAAATAATCTTTTACTTGATTTATGTGAAATTAATATTTATTTGACTTAACTTAGGAACTCTTTGGCTAGTTCCTATTTTGACTCTTTTAGGTATTAAATATTTAATTAGTTATTTTAGTAAATAATAATACATAGGTTGTTTATTTATTATTTATAGTTACTATTATTTCTTTATAACTAATACATATGCTTACTCTTTTATTCATAACATTTATAAACTATATATATACATATATCATTGTTAACATTTTACTTTAGGTATCATATAGCATGATCACAATCACATGGTACTTTCATTCGCTTATAACCATTTCTTTTATTAAGGTCTTCAGGTAGGGTTGGTCAAGTAATTTAGGCAGCTCTAAACCTCCTTGCATGTTGGATTAGCTTGTATATCATGGTAGTTCTTGAGCGCTTCATGTGAAACATAAATTCAAAATTTTATTTAATCAACTTAAAAATAAGTAAGATGAGGTCATTGTTTTATCAGAATTGTTTTCACTCAACACAATTAATTTTCAATAACTCCTAGCATTATTCAGAGCCCATACTCAACACTAAAATTTGGGAGTTACACTTAGTGCAATTCCATATCCTTTCGCTCAACACTAATGCTAGGATGTACTTGTATAAAACACCTAGGGATACAATGGACAAGGATCTGATGTTCCCGAGCTTATGCTCAACATCAATTTGGAATTCTCCAGGGATTATTCCCAACACTTCTCATTCTTATATTTCATGGTCTTCAGAGCTTTATACTCAACATAAACATTTCATAACTCATGTTCTCCAGACATGACACTCAACACAAACATCAAATACTTATGTGCTCAAGAGCTGACACTCAACAAAGCATCAAATACTCATGTGCTTCAGATCTCGCGCTCAACAAAACATCTCATAAACCATGTGCTTCAGGGTCCATGCCCAGCACATATAATTGCATACATGCTAAATAAAACAGATGCATTGGCTTACACCCAATATATCAAAGATATCATCATACTCATGTGTAGTGGGGTCTTATGCCCAATATACAAAACATAAACATCAAAGCAACATCACATGCAATACGATATATGCCCATTAGTGTTAGGTCAAAATTCAGTATATTACAGGTGCTTCCATTGCAGCTTGACTTGTCTAATGGTACGGTTCCAAAGTAAAAGTTCTCTCCTTTAAATAATATGCTTCAGTCCCACCTGGATAAAATTCCAATCAATCACATGTTAGAGCATCATGAATATATATATTTTTAATTATAAACGTGAAAAACATTATGTACTTTAACAGTGGTTGGTAAGCCTAAATGGTATGCAACTAGACCTACTTTAGCCAAAATTTCAAATGGTTGACAATGCCTAGGTGCCAAATTTGAATACTTTCTCATTCTTATAGAAATTTTATGGGATTTACCTTTATGTACACATGTTCACCCACCTGGAACTCTGTAGGAGTTCTTTTTAAGTCAGCATAACGCTTTTTCCTTTCTTGAGAAGCTTTCAAGTTTTGTTGCACCTATTTCACAGTTAGTTCTATATCCTTTAACAAATCAGGTCCTAACATTGACCTATCATCTGGACTACTCCAAGATATTGGATTATTACATTTGCGTCCATACAGAATTTCGAAAGGACTCATGCCTGATGATACTTGAAAATTATTATTATAAGCAAATTGAACTAAGTGTAGGTAGTCTTCCAAATTACCTGGTTTCTCCATTACATACATTCTTGCCATGTCTTCTAGGACTTGGTTTACCCTTTTAATTTTCCCATATGTTTGTGGATGATACACAGTACTGAATTTTGAATTGTGTACCTAAACCTTTAAACAAAGCTTTCCATAAGTTTTCTATAAATTTTGCATCTCAATTTGAGACTATTACCTTTGGTCCACCATGCAACCTGAAAATATATTTCATCAAAATATATGCAATGTTCACAAGCTTATGTGAATATTTTAAAATAATAAAATGAGTTTCTTTACTTAACTTATCTACTACAACCATAATTGAGTCATGTTGCATGAAATTTTTAGGTAGGCATGTTATAAAACCCACTCTAAATATTTTCCACTTCCCTTCTGAAATGGGTGGTGGTTGTAATAACCCTACTAGATGTTGGTGTTCTACCTTTACTTGTTGGCATTCAATGCAACAAGATAAGTATTATTCTACCTCTTTCTTCATGTTGGACCAAAAGAAGTCATTTTTGATCATGGTGATCATCTTCTGGCATCCACGATGTCCTGAATAAGATCATTTATGAAACTCGTTCATGACTCTTAATTTAATTTCTAATGAATTTGGTAAGTACAACCTGTTTTTATGTAGCAATAAACCTATTTTATTTAGTCTAAACTTTGTTTTTATCTTATTCTTTTTATTTTCAATAATCTTTTCTTTTAAATTTTGGTATTCTTTATCAAAATTTCCGTAATTTAAGATTTGATTTTACATATCTATTTCATAACGCCTTCTTGCAAATAGTAAATTTGCATGACGACTCAAAGCGTCTGTAAGTTTGTTTTCTTTTCCGTTTATGTGTATTATTTCAAAGCCATATTCACTTAAGAAATACATCCATCTTGCTTTTCTAGAATTTAAATTTTGTTGGTCGAATCGATATTTTAAACTTATGCTATTTGACATTGGTAGAAATTTCCTTCCAATGAGGTAATGTTGCCACATTTTTAATGCGTGAATTATTGCTAAGAAAGTTCTATGTCATGAGTAGCATAATTCCTTTCATGTTCTTTTGATTTTCTAGATTCATAAGCCACAATGTATTTTTCCTGTATTAACACCCCACCTAATACTTCTTTACAATCGTCGGCACATGCAATGAAATCCTTATAAGCATCAGCAATATTTAGGATAGGGGCGGTAGTTAATTTTTTTTTTAATTTGTTAAAAGTTTCCATACATTTTTCAGTCCACTCAAATTTTTCACCTTTCTTCTATAGTGAAGTTATGGGGTAGTTTATCCTTGAAAATCCTTCTATGAACTTTTAATAATAAACGGTAATCCCCGTGAACAATATTATGTCTGTTAAATTTTTAGGCACAGACCATTCATTGATATCCTTATTTTTTTCGGGGTTGACAGAGATTTCATCCTTGGGCACTAGGTTTCCTAGATGTTGAATCTTGTCCTTAAAGAAATCACATTTACCGAACTTAGCATACAGTTATTGTTCTCTTAAAACTTGTAAAACTATCTTTAAAATTTCTTCATGTTCTTGTTTATTCTTTGAGTAAATTAGTATGGTGTCGATGAAGACAACTGCAAACTTATCCATATAGTTACTTAGAATATTATCCATTAAGCACATAAATGGTGCAGGTGCATTTGTCAACCCAAAAGGAATTACAACAAATTTGTAGTGACCATAAGGGGTCGTAAACAGAGTATTATATGTGTCTTCATCTTTAATCCAGACCTTAGATCAATTTTAGAGAGTATTGTTGCTTCGCATAATTGATCAAATAGATTGTTTATCCTGGGTAGCGGGTATTGATTTTTAGTTGTCATTTTATTTAATTGTTGATAGTCTATACACAATATTAAGGTTTTGTGTTTCTTCTTTATAAATAAAACCGGTGCTCCCCAAGGGGAAACACTAGGTCAAATATACTTTTTGTCAATAAATTCTTGTAAGTGTGATTTGAGTTCTGTAAGCTCTATTATGTTCATTTGGTAAGGATATTTCGATGTCGGTACCGCTCTATGTATCAAATCAATTGTGAAGTCAATGTCTCTTTTCATAGGAATTCTAGGGACTTATTCCAGAAATATGTATTCAAACTCTTTAATATCGATATGTATTCTATTTTAATTTTGTTTTCATTATTTTTATCATCCATTACATAAACAACAAATACTTTACATCCTTTATGTACTGATATTTTCATTTGCAGAGCAGAGATCTATCTGATTGCAAATTTCTTGGAATTCATTTTACTTTTATAGTGTTTCCAGTACCATCTAAGCATTTGAATGTTTTTTCAAAATAATTTATAATCACTTTATGTTTTTCTAGCCAATCGATTCCTAAAGGTAAAATATTCAGATCAACATGCGTAATGAAATCATTCATTAATAATTCACTGTATTTAACATAACTAGCAACTTTATGCTTACTACCTGTGGCTAATTGTACCAGCAACAATATTTAAAACTTTGTGTAACACACCTAGAACTAAAAACATTTTATTTTTGTGAAAATACATTACCTTAAAAGTTATTTTAAAGTTTTATGTTGTTGACCGAGGATGGTAAAACATGACTATAATTGAATCTTTTATTTTTAAAATGATTAAAAAAAGAGACACCTATCCAAAGAATACTGTTGAAGAGTGTTCAATGACCCACCAGGAGGAATGATCTGTGGTAGAAGTCCAAAATGACAAATTGTAGCAACAACATTCACTTTCTAGCTGTTGCGGAAGGCAACATCTCTATAATTGTGGTCATGTTCCCAACAAAAGAGGAACTGAGCAAGTGGCTCATTTAATTGCAAAACTGACCCAAAGAACTAGGAAAGCTTATATATACCATCGAATGAGAAGGAGGCTCACTACATTCTAAGATATTAGAACTTTGTGGTTTTGCTGGAAATTAAAAAGTTAGGCACACAACAGGAATTCAATGAGGGGAAAGCTAAAGTGATTTGGTGGATTTTTTACTGCAAGTGTGACTGCTAAGTTACGGAGAGTACTGAATAGGATTCTAGACAGTATCTTTCTCCTAGTGGTTAAGTGAACACGCTCGGGGGTGTTTTTCCACTTCGAAGTTAGCAGGTTCTATACTGTTCTAGTTAATTATTGTTTATTCAATTTCTATTTATATTCTGAAGGGTTGCATAAATGAATGGTTATTTTTTTCAAAAAATAAAGTAGGAAAGTTTTATCCTCTGTAAATTATAAGTTAAAATCAATTTTACTTTTTCAATAGTTTTTCCATTTTTTGGAATTGTAAACTATATTCTTCTTCTTCCTAGAATCAATATCATATTATATATGTATATATCGTTGTTTAACTCGTATATTAGATAATTATTAAATTTTTAATATTTCTTTAGTATTCTTATAATTTTTATACAGATTTTAAACAAGAGGATTAACAAATTTTCTTACAGCTAGGGTCTACCTTAGTTATGCAGAGTAAAACCCTAAGTCAAAATTCATAAAGAAAACACAGTTTAGATTTGAAAACTACTATGGTTGTTGGCCAAGCAGTTTTGAGACCCATACAAAAATAAAGAGTAAAATTAATATTATAATTATTAACCAATACAAATCCCTTTTAAGTGAATGGATTAAGGATTCTAAAATTACGCAAGTATAATTTCTTTTACACATCCGAAAGGATTTTTTTGAGTAATTTACCTAGCAACTACAACCAAGAGGCTGAGAGGCTTATCGTTTTCGAAAGAATGAGTTAGGCTTAAAACGTTACAATAACCAAATAATAGTTTCAATGTAACTGTATTAAACAAACATCTATTTTCTTTAGAAACTTTGCATAACCTTAATAGGGTTTATACAAAATAAACAAAAGAAACAAACTCTATTTATTTTACTATGAAAAATGATTAACAAGACAAGGTTCAAATCCTATAAAGGCTATTTTATCAATAAATGCAATTTAACTAAAAACTCCAACAGCCACGTCTAAATCCAATGCAGATAGGCCGTAGCCATAAACTCCATCATAAACCAGAATGACAACCTTGTAAAGGATTTACGCAGAAGTCGTATATGAATATTTTTACATAAAAAGTTTTAGAGAGTAATCACAACAATCGTATACAGAATGATAACTATAATTACTCTATTCCACAATTTAATAAAACAAAATACCATATACACAGGGTAACACTAAAAGTATTTTTTTATAAATATAATATCATTTATTACATAGTATAATAATAAACCATGTACAATAGTAATAACCCAACTTCCTTCACATAAACAAATTACATAGCAGTTCTAAAATCCTTGCAACAAATGGAACATAAAAAAACAAATCGTAGAGACATAATTCATTCCTTAAAAACTCTGCTAACAACTACAGTAGGATTTTTCCACTTTTTACAAAGAAACCTAAAATTCCCCACAGACTCCATGGTTTGCAACAAAAGGGGTTTTCATATTTCTTTAACTGTGTATAAAACCCCAATGAAGCCCGTGGGATGAGAAACATATTAAATCCCTGCCATTATAGGAAAACCACCAGAATGTCTACCACAAAATGAAGGAGGGGTTGAGCAAATATTTAAATCTCCAATGAAACCATAACTATGTTTGAGACCCCTTTCCCGCTTTTCACATTAACAAGGACCATAGGGTTAAGACCTAACAGTCTTACTAGATGCTTCATTATTGGCCATGCTCGACCCGAGTTTTTCTCCAAGCAAAAAAACCCCATCGAATCACCTCCCAGAAAAACGATACAGAGGATTAGATGTGTTTCTTTAAAAGTAGAAACACATAAGAAAAAAAGAAAAATAGTTACCTTAGCTCAAAAATCTCAGCAAAGAAAACAATGGCAGGCTAAGATCGTGTGTCCACAAGCATTTTACCAAAGGGCGTATACACAAAGATGGTTCCACTTTTTAGTGCCCTTATATAAATCCAAATCGCAAGTTCGAAAACACAATCTTTTTATATAAATTTTGATTTCCTTCGCCATTTCTCAAGAAAAATATATGGTGCACTAGAGGAGAGTGATCTCTACAATATTATATATAGAAATCAGGAAGTTTATTAATTTTAGCCCCTAAAGTGTTGCACCCGCACATAACATTTTTGTTTCAAGGTTTTCAAACTTCAATAATTAATAATAATAAACTAATTCATGAAGTTTTTTTTAAAAATAGTGTTGCACTAGTACCATATGTCCTTTATATGTCTGCAACAATTTATCCAAAAATGAAATCATTTACCTCATATAATGTTGCACCTACACAAACATATATGTTATGATGTGTTGAAAATTTGAAACCCCAATTTAAGGGAAACAAATTTTATAATCATTTACACAAATTTTAAATAGATTAAAGTTATATATTATGAAATCTTATTCAATTACCTAACTTTTGTCTATTTACTTCATCTTCAAATCACTTAGGGAAGTACCTCTAATTGTCACCTAAAGTTAGAGGTTCCATGTTTTTCACTATTATCTAGAATCTAAAGTGCCTTTAAAGAAGTCCATGATTGTGCATTAGCCCCAAAGAAACAACAATGTTGATAAAATCATTCACAGTCTCAACTGAAGGGATGAATGCTGGAAGGGTCGAGAGGCTTTGTCTCTCCCCACCATCCAACAACGCAAATGGTTAACACCAACGACAAAAACCCTCGGGTTGAGTACATTAAGGTTCAATCCTTATCACAACTGGAAAGAACCATTTGTATCACATTCACGTGGGCACTTTAAAAGTTCACCTACCTCCACATAGTTTTGATTTTAAACCCACACTCTATATTTTTAAGTCCTTTTTTCTTTGTCCTTGTTTATCACCTTGTGTTCGTAGTCGTTAAATTGCTAGATATGGGACTAACCCCTATTTGTGAAAGAACACCTACAAATAATACAAGTTTAAAACAGTGCATTAGCTTCATAATCTAAGTAAGACCCTTAAACCTTGAAACCCTAGATCAAAATAGGATTAGTAAGTAAAATAATGAAAATATCAAAAACATGGAGACATCTATCTTATGGTAAAACAAGTCAAGCCCCTAAACGGTAACCTACGACAAAGTAGGAATAACTTATCAAAATTTGAACAAGTGATTCTAATTAAAGACTCGAAACCCGTTTAGTGTAACTTGTGAATCACAAACGAAGTTATCTTTTTTTTGAACTGTTCAGTAGTAGGCTAAGTCCTAGGTTAAAAATGAACTATAGAATTAACTTTATTTCTTTAAAAGATATGTTAAATCATATTAGGGTTTATACTAATCTAAACACTCAGTAACAAAAATAAATTATTGTTGAAATTATGGATTGGTTACATGTGGAATTAGAGTGAGTTTTCAAAAACTAGGCCTAAAGTTGGCTCAACTCACATGCTCAAATACGAAAACATGAATAACAAAATACTGACTATGCTAAAAAATTGTTTATGTACAGAAATATAAATTTTTATTTTGTAGGAAAGGGAAGGAGTAAAGGCATCTGCCGAAGATGGATCACATCATAACAATATAGATAATTTATATGTGGAACTAAATAATCAACCACTTGAATTACTTCAAACTTTAAAATACTTAAATGCTGAATTACAGAATGTTAAGGAAGATAATGAAAGAGTCCTAAGAGAATAGGAATAATTAAATCAAATATTGTTAGATAAATTACATAGCGAAGGAAAGGATAAAGAACATAACATTCTACCCTCTTCTACAATGTATCCTAAATAAGATAAAGGTAGAGAGAGATAAGCAAAAATGACAGAGAAAAATATAATATTATCATATTTTTGCAATTCTGTTTTATCTCGAAGTTGGATTAGGGCGGTTGTGGTACCATTGGAAATGCCTCATTGAGGGCTACAACTTTCATGTTTTTATCTTTGCAAGATTCCTCACGGTTTGGTTGGGGCATTAATTTTTTTAAATATGGGCAGGAGGAATTTTGAAAAGATTATTTTCAAAAATGGTTTATGAAAAGAATCTTTCCAAAGATGATTTTGATGAAGCGTATTTGAAAAGATGATTTACGAAATTTTTGATGACCATATTTACAAAAATGCACTCCTTAGCCAAAACACGAAAGTTGTATCCCTTGACAAGACCTTTCCAACGGTACCAGGGCTGCCCCAATACGACATTGGGACCAAAAGGTATCTAAAAAATACCGCAATATTCTATTCTTCTCTCTCATTTTTACCTATTTGTACTTTTGTCTTATTTAGGATATATTTTGGGCTTGGTAATTCCTTATGAAAATAACATGAATTGAATATTGAACTATATCCTACAAGCATAAAGGTAAGAAGTTAATATTCTCTGGTAATGAAACTTATTCCTCTTCAGGAATTAAGGTTAGATCACACAAAGAGAAACATCAATATTTCAGATGAAGTAGTGATAGCAAAAGCAGTCCTAAAAAGAGAAAGTATAAACCTTACCCAGAAATTTCAGGACAACTTAAGAAGATAAAAGCCCTGATTAAGTAGTGAGGTGGAAAAAGGAGAAGAACCCGAGGCATGGCTGTCAGGTATTAAAAAGTACTTTCAAATATATAATTACCTAGATAGGCTAAAAGCTAGAGTGGATACCTATAACTTAACTGGAAAAGATGATATATGGTGGCAGGATATAAAAAGAGTGAAAAACATTAGAGAAAAGTATGTAACTTGGAGGACTTTCAAGAAATACTTTAAATCATTTTTTATGTGAACAATATTACGAAGAAAGAGCTATGGAATTTTATGATTTAAGCTACTTTCAATGTCAATGAAGGAACTAAGTGGTAAATTTTTAAGTTTATTACGATACGTACCTTATATTATCGATGAAAATCCTAATATACATAGGTTTCTGAGTTGTTTACCTCTTAGCTTCAAGGACATAATTGAATACGACAATCCAAAAACCCTTGAGGAGGAAATGAGGAAAGATAATTTATGTTATGAACAAAGAACAAATAAAAAAGAAGGTGTACCTAACTGGAAGAGTAAAAGAACAAATAATTTTCAACAAAGAAGGAAAGGCTTTAAGTCCAACAGCAATTTCGGAAATAATTTCTGAAACTATTCTAAGATTAACTATCAAGCAATAGATTTTAAAAGTAATACACAACATAATTTTATAGAAACAAAGAATAGAGATCTACCTAATAATCCTCATAAGAATAATGAACAAAGAGAACCTGTAAAATTTTGGGAATGTCAGGGACCTCATTATGCAAAAGGAATCTCCAAACATAAAGAGGAATTTCAGCAATGCGCATACAATTCAGGAAGAAGCAATTGTTGGTGATGTAGCAAATGAGATGCCGAGAATTAATGGAGCCTTAGAGAATCAACAAGATGATAACCAAACATACATGGTTGAAATATAAATTATGATACATAACAAACCTATTTCTATTTTTATAGATCGAGATGCTAGTCTAAGCTATGTGTCACCTAGTATAGTAGAAATATGTAACTTGAATTTGAAAAACTTTGAAAAATATTGGTTGGTTGAGTTAGGCACAAGAACTAAGATAAAGGTAGTGAGCTATGTTGAATATTATGAAATGTTTATGAGTCAATTTAAAAATCAAGTGAAATTAAATGTACTAACTCTATGGTCATATGATGTTTTAATAGGTATGGGATGGATGGAAAAGCACACAGTAGTTTTAAATTGTTTTGAGAAAAAAATTACATGCTTAGATGAAAAAGGAGAAACAGGTATAGTGAAAGGAATTACAAGAAAACTTTATGTTAGACATATTTCACGTTTGCAAATGAAAAAGTTTGTACGTAAAGGTTGTAAATTTTGTGTTGTGCATGTAATGAATGATGAACACACAAATAAAGAAGATAAATTAAACTTTGATGACATACCAATTTTAAAAGAATTTTCAGATGTATTCCTAGAAGAAATTCCAACATTACCTCTGAAAAGAGAATTTTATTTTACCATTGAATTACTACCGTGAGTTGTACCTAATTTAGAGGCTCCTTACCGGATGAATATCCTAGATCTTAATGAATTAAAACTACAACTTCAAGAGTTAATAGATAAGAATTACATATGGCCAACTGTATCCCATTGGCAGGAAACTTTCTTATTTGTTAGAAAGAAAGATGGTACCTTATGTTTATGTATAGATTACCGCCAGTTAAACAAGATTATTATTTAAAATAGATATCCATTGCCCCACATAGATGATATATTCGATCAGATACATGGAGCAATGATATTCTCAAAAATAGACTTCAAATGTCGATATCATCAAGTCTAAATTAAAGATGAAGATATTTTTAAAACTGCATTCAGAACCCGTTACGAGCATTATGAGTTTGTAGTTTTTCCATTTGGGAAAATGAACGCTTCGACATCTTTTATGTGTTTAATGAAAAACATCTTCAATATTTGGATAAATTTGTAGTCATTCTCATAGATGAGACACTAAGTTATTAAAAAAAAAAGAACATGATGAACATCTACAAATAATATTACAAGTTCTGAGAGAAATCAAATTGTACGCTAAGTTCAATAAATGTGAATTCTTCAAAGATAAAATACAATATTTAGGCCATGGTATATCCAAGGAAGGGATATCAGTGGATGCTGATAAGATAAGAGCAATAATGGAATGTAATTTTCATAAGGATGTATTGGATGTACAATCGTTCATGGGGATTACATGTTATTATCGAAAATTCATAGAAGGATTCTCGAAGATCGTGAATCCCATAACATCCTTACATAAAAATGGAAAGATATTTGTATGGGATTTAAAATGTGACGAAAACTTTAATAAGTTAAAATAATTATTAACTATTGCACCTATCTTTAAAATAGCATATCCAAACAAGGACTTTGTTATATGCACAGACACATTCAATGATGGCCTAGGTGGAGTATTAATGCAAGAAGGTCATGTAGTAGCATATGAGTCAATAAAGTTAAAAATACATGAAAAGAATTATGCCACCTACGATTTAGAGTTGGTTTCCATAACACATGCATTGAAAATGTGGTGCCATCATCTAATCGGTAGAATTTTTTTATTAATGTGTGACACCATATGTTTAAAATACTAGTTTGGTCAATAAATTCTGAACATTGGGAAAATAATATGTTTATCTTTTCTTTGGAAAAAATGATTTCAAGATCAAACATACAAAAGGAAAGGTAAATAAGGTGGTTGTTTCCTTAAGCAAAAATGCAAATCTGAATTTTTTAGCCCAGGTGTTACAGCTGATTTTACCACACATGGTTGATCACACTTTTATGGCCTTCCCTGTCCTTCTGCAGACTCTTTGGATCCCTTGGAATATTTTTGTACCTTAGATGTTTCCAAGATTATCCCTAAAAACACCTATTACTTTTTGTACATGAATTTTAATCCCTTTCTCGCGTATATACACGGATATTACCCTTAAACCCGTGTACATCGGGATGAGTGCAAAAGGCCAAATATTTTTGAAGTTTTTCTTGATGTGGATCTAAGTCACTTGTCTCTTCGCCTTTCATATGCCTCGAGATCGCTCGGATTTGACCTTCCATTACCCCATTGAAGCACCATATAAGGAACCCTTTGGATGCATTGAAGAGGAGGAATGGAAGAGCAAGTAAACTATAGTCCATTGTTGTCATAGCTTGCTTGTAATTGAGTCTGCATCCCTTTGTCCCTTGGAGAAATTTGTGTTCTTCCAAAGATTTCCTTTTCTTATGAGCTTGCTATCGAGAGATGAAGGATTGAGGTGGTGGAGGCCCAGGTGGAGGACTCAGTTCTCTTGTTCGCAGACGTTCCGACAGAGGTTGTCACTTATGTAATCTCTAATTTTATTAATAGAAATATCTGTTTCTATCCAATAATGTGTATTTAAATGAATATTGAATCCATGGATGCGTTTGATTGCTTATTCATTATTGATTATATATGCTAGAGTAGGCCTAACACTATATTATATAGCATGCTTTCCTTGTTTACGGTTGTTGAGAGTAAATTGCTAAAGCAAGAAGGATTGGAAAAATCTCAATGGGGATCTACTTCAACCATCTGGAATAAGGTATGTTTCGAGATCCTTTAGTGTTAGATGTTGTATTTCTCTTGCATATGAGGAAGGGATTGATTTCTACGGTTTCTCTATCTATTGTTGTGCACCCCAAGCCATAGGACGTTTTCTCCGTAACAGAATTGACGACCATACTGGGGATGTTCCTTGTTTTGATTTGGGGTTTGGGGGAACAATCTGCTTGATATTATTGATTTTCTCTTTGTTTCTCCCCATTTTTGTGTCACATTTTATAGTATGTTCATCCATTGACACTCCCCTTTATTGGTTTGACCCTTGTCCTACGTTTTACCACTGTCTTCTCTGTATACGCAGGTTTTTGGCCAAAATTCATGTATACATGTAATTTTTTGGCCAAAATCCACGTATACGTGCAGCTTTTTGGCCAAAAGTCACGTATATACGCAGTTGTTCTTTAAACAATCACATACATCCTCCCTTTTGGTTGAGTTTGATGTTGTGGGAAGTTGTTGGGTGGGTTGTGAGTGTGGTTGGGTCTTCCTTGGTTCTGATGTTGTCTGTTGGATGCTTCTGTTGTGACCAAAGACCACTTTTTCATTGATTTCTCTTTGAATTAGTTGTAGTAATTTATCTCAATTTTTGTTTTGCCATTAGTGCATTAATTTTTTTGTCTTGGTGTCTTGTTGGGCTTGTGTTTTATACTTGCTGTAGAGACTGAGAGCTTTAATGACTTTTATTTGCATTATTCATTCTTTTATATTGAAAAATACAAAATAGTTGCATGCTTACTTGCATATTAGATATGGATTTGAGGAGGTACTTGCATTGGATTGATTAGATGAGATTTTTGTTTAAGTTTTCATATAGGAATGATTGCATATACATTTGAAGGAAAAATTCTACACTTCATGTGGTAGCATACCATGTTTTTAATTCTACACTTTGCATTTGCATTGATTGTTAGGTGTGCATTTTACTTCTTGTTGTGTCATAACTCCATTGGTTGCACGATCATTTCCCTTTGAGTAATAATAGCCATTATAATCAACACATAATTTAAAATGAACTACACATTTTTCTTTTATAGGGTTCACAAACAAGATTAGGATTTAGAGTCTTGGAATAGTTCATTGTGAGTCAATTATCCAAGACTACTAAACAAAAACAATTAGGTGTCTGCCCACATGAGAGATTGAAATCCTTGATATAATTAGTGTTTCTTAGGATTCTCCTCTTACACGGGAGTTAAGCATGAGGCATTGCATGTGATTGTGACTAGGATGACCCCTGGTTACTTTCTGTGAGCACCAGAGATATTTCCAAGATCAGATTCGTATCTGGGGACTCTTTGAGTTTTGGGTTTTGTTACCCTTCCCATACGGTCGATCCTGCATGCGACTATCCTCCTAAGCATTGGTTATATTGAGGTGACCTTAGTTTCTTTACCTAGGTTATCGAGGGGGTATTTGTAGAGGTTATTATGCAGGTGTCTTGGCCAAGTAGGGGTTGGAGAGCATAGTTGCTATATGCGTGAAGCTAAGGGCCATTATAATTGGTTATGTACCTCCATTTGTAGTGTATGGGAGTTGCAAGCCTCTCCTAGGTGAGACATACCTGCTGCATTCAGGAGATCACATATCCTCCCCTTGGTTTTTTTCTATTTTGGCTGTAGATTTTCTTAGGAGTGTGCTCTTTGTGTGCGAGTTGGCCTTTGGGATCATGGTTACTTGAGTATATTTATGCTCTCTTGAGTTTGGGTCCTTTTATTTCCATCATGCTTGGTATCCTATCACCTGTCCTTGGTCCTAGAATGGACCCTGGTGTCAGAATTAGGGGCATCACAGCCCCTTACCCTACTCATAGATTTGGGAGTGGTCACATTCCACCCTCTAATCCATTTGTGGAGGATGTTGAATCCCTTCTCTCGGTCTTTACACTGGCGGTCACCCTCACGGGGGTGGTAGTGGATGCATGAACTTTGGGTCTACACCTTACTTTCCTTTTTATGTCCCATAATTCACCGCATTGTTTCCTTTGGGTGCATTTGTCATGATCAGTCCTCCCTATATCCTATAGTTTGGATTCTTTATTGGCTATTTTGGGTTGTTCTAGACTAATATGGTTGTCATGTAGGGTCCATTGTTTGTACACTCTCTCCAATGTTTTGACCCATTCATTCCTATCATAGGTATTATGCCTGAATTGGCATATCGGTTAGGATTTCATATCCTCCTACATTTTGCATGACCTTATGACCGTTTCATTTTAACCTTAGGTGTGAACCCATTCCATGGTATCACGAAACCTTCATGCTATTGTTAGAAGTGGTACTATGTGAATGGTAGATCTTTCCTATACATGGGTGTCCTAGTTATCTCCCTTTTTCATTTGGTACCCATGCTGTGAGTCCTCTATTAGGTCCGAGAGTTTCTTTTAGTCCTGCCATGTCCTTGAGAAAGAGCTTCATACTCCTCTTGGAATTTATGCTGGCCATTTCCTCGGGACTCCCTTGTATATGTCAAGTTGTAATTGCATTATCATGAGTTTTGCTTGCCTTATTAATCCTTGCGTTGTCTTCTCTAACTTTGATTATCATCCGTATAGCCTGAGCTTGTCTCATGTCTAGCCAAGCAGAGCCTTTTTATATATCTTTTGTAGCTTGATTCCCCAATTTTTTATCCCAAGTGTTGTTATCCTGCACATGTTTCCTTGGATTGAGCATAGGTATGTTGTGTTCCTTGGAACTAGTTTGTTTGTTGCTTAACACTCATCTCCTCCTAGACTTGTAACTATAAAGCACTTTTATTCTTTTTCAAGATTTTCAAAATATCTAAAAAAGTCCAAATAAAACCAAAAAGCCAGACAGGAAAATATGTTATCTTTGGCAGCATTCGAGTCCTGTCACCTTCAAACAGAGAATTATATATCACATCCATTGGTTGGGTTAATAGTTTGACTTTAGGAGTTGTACTCGTCTCTCTGATTTTATCTCCACTGACTGGTTAAGCTTCCAATCCCTATGGAGCCTCTGTTGATGCCTCCTGTGTCGCAGAGATGTACCCGTTTTGTATATCGAGTCTATGCTACCTTTATTCAGTCACCATTCACCTTTATGCTATTTTTTGAAGGAAGTTGAAGCTTGAGTCGGCCATTCCTCAGTTGTCTTGACTTTGCATGTCATCCATTCCCAGTACTATTATTGGTTTATGCACATCTTGTTCGAGTACCTCGTGTTGGTTGATGGGGGATGCCTTAATGCCCTCCTTCTAGTGGATTCCATCCCATTGACTTCAGATCATTTATTCTGGGATAGGATTCTAGAGTCATTTGAGTGCCTTGAGACTTACAGTCATCAGTGGTAGGTTCTCTCACCATTGACAGTTTTGGGAATACATCAATGTCCCCTAATCAATGGATTCTTCCAAGTGTTCGACCTCAACACATTTATTCTCACTTTTTAGATTGCACTCTAGTACCTTGATTCCCATGTTCATTATCGGTGGGTGATCTCGCATCTGTTAACGGTATACATCAATGACCGGTAATCACATGATGGACTACTATGTTCGACCTCAACACCTCTATTCACATAGTAGGACATGTACTCATAGCGGTTTGTGTAGAATACTTTCTATATTGGTGGCATTCCATATATGCTACCTCCTTGATTGTTCTAGTGTTCATGAGATTTCAGCTCTCGTGACTTGATTCAAGTGTATGTCAGATATCTTCATCCATTATGGATATCTTGATCTATTGTATATCTTCAGCTTTCATGGATATTTTGATCCTTTGTATATATTCATCATGGATATTCTGATCTATTATATATTGTACGCGGCGATGACCACACATGTCATATTTTGTAATATGCCTATTCATGGCCATTGTACTCTTATGTCTCTAGGACTGCTATATGTATTTACAGTCATGTGTAGAGATTGATTATTGTACTATATTGATGGATGGTTGGTTCTTCCACCTAGTTCTTCATCACTCCACTTCTTGGATGGACTTATAATGTATTTCAGCCATAATGTTACCCCTCTGACCTCACACATTAGGGGGCATCTGTTACAGGAGATTTTACCACACATGGTTGATCACACTTTTATGGCCTTCCCTGTCCTTTTGTAGACTCTTTGGATCCCTTGGACCATTTTTGTACCTTTGATGTTTCCAATATCATCCCTAAAAACACCTAATATTTTTTGTACGTGACTTTTAATCCCTTTCTCGCGTATATACGTGGATATTACCCTTAAAGCCACATACATTGGGATGTGTGCAAAATGACAAATATTTTTGGAGTTTTCCTTGATGTGGATTTGAGTCACTTGTCCCTTGGCCTTCCATATGCCTCGAGATCACTTGGATTTGACCTTCCATTACCCCATTGAAGCACTATATAAGGAACCCTTTGGATACATTGAAGAGGAGGAATTGAAGTGCAAGTAAACTATAGTCCATTGTTTTCGTAGCTTGGTTGTACTTGAGTCTGCATCCCTTTGTCCCTTGGAGACCTTTGTGTTCTTCCCAGGATTTCCTTTTCTTGTGAGCTTGCTATTGAGGTGGTGGAGGCCCAGGTGGAGGACTCAGTTTCTCCAGTTCGCAGATGTGCCGACAGAGGTTGTCACTTATGTAATCTATGATTTTATTAATAGAAATATATTTTACTATCCAATAATGTGCATTTAAATGAATATTGAATCCATGGATGTGTTTGATTGCTTGTGCATTATTGATTATTTATTCTAGAGTAGGCCTAACACTATATTATATAGCATTCTTTCCTTGTTTACTTTTGTTGAGAGTAAATTGCTAAAGCAAGCGGGATGGGAAAAAGCTCAATGAAGATCTCCTTCAACCATGTGGAATAAGGTATGTTTTGATATCCTTTAGTGTTAGATGTTGTATTTATCTTGCATATGGAGAAGGGATTGATTTCTACAATTTCTCTGTCTATTGTGGTGCACCCCAAGCCATAGGAAGTTTTCTCTGTAACACATGGTTATAAGTTATACAAAAAATTGGATGATAAGTTCGAATATGGAGTAAAAATGGATAAGGATTATCCAAATTTAAGAGAAAAGGTTATAGAAAATGAATCAGAAAATATAAAAGCATATTTCAGTTTGAATGAAAAAGGTTTAATGCTATATAAAAATAGATTATATGTACCTAATGTACCAAAAAATAAATTGTTGGTCATAAATGAAGTATATAAGAGTCCCTACTCAGGACATCCTCATTACCAAAAGATGATAACAATGTTAAGAAAATATTATTTCTGCACCTATATGAAAAATTAAGTGGCTGAATATATAGCTAGGTCTATAAAATGGAATCAGGTTAAAGTTGAGCATCAACGCCCAGTAGGTATTTTGCAACCATTATCAATCCTAGATTGGAAATGGGAAATATTCATGCTTGATTTCATAACAGGACTTCCTAAAAATAAAAATAAAAATTATTATGTAATGGTAGTGGTAGAAAAACTTATGAAAGTAGCTCATTTTATACCTATTAAACCTACTTATAAGGCTGCTACTATTGTTTCCATTTTTATGAAGGAAATATTTCATTTGTATGGAATTCCCAAGATGATAATTTTTGATAAAGATCGCGAGTTTACCGGTAATTTTTGGAAGTCATTGTTTAAAGGATTGGACACTAAACTAAATTTTACTATCACTTATCATCCACAAACGGATTAACAAACTGAAAGAGTAAATCAATTTTTAGAAGATATGTTACGGATGTATGTTAGGGATCATCCAAATAAATGGGATGAATATCTACACTTAGTTCAATTTTCTTATAACAATTATTATCAAGCTTCAATTAAACTTAGTCCTTTTGAAATATTGTATGGTAGGAAATGTAATAATCTCAATTCATGGAGTAATCGAGTTGAAAGATTAAGTTTAAAATACTTGTTTGATCAACAAAATCTGAACGCTAGGAAACCAAGATGGCTAGCTTTCCTTAGCGAATAAGATTTCGAGATCAAACATATTAAAAGAAAGGATAATAAGGTGGTTGATTCCTTAAGAAGAAATGCAAATCTGAATTTTATAGCAATTGTAAGCAGTTATAAAATAGAATTGGATGATAAGTTTGAAGATGGAGTAAAAATGGATCAAAATTATCAAAATTTAAGAGAAAAAGTTATAGAAAATGAATCAGAAAATATAGAAACGGATTTTAGTTTGAATGAAAAGTTTAATGTTGTATAAAAATAGATTATATGTACCTAATGTACCAAAAATTAAATTGATGATCTTAAATGAAGTACATAAGAGTCCTTACTCAGGACATCTTGGTTACCAAAAGATGATAATAATGTTAAGAAAATATTATTTCTGGCCCAATATGAAAAATGAAGTGGTTGAATATATAGGTAGGGGTATAGAATGCTAGCAGGTTGAAGTTGAGCATTGACACCCAATAGGTCTTTTGCAACCATTACCAATCCCAGATTGGAAATGGGAAGTTATTAGCCTTGATTTCATAACAAGACTGGCTAAAAAAAAAATCAAAATGATTATGTAATGGTAGTGGTAGAAAAACATAGTAAAGAAACTAATTTTATACCTATTAAAATGACTTATAAGGCTGCTAATATTGCTGATATTTTTATGAAGGAAATATTTCGTTTTCATGAAATTCCCAAGATGATAATTTCTGATAGGGATCGTAAGTTTACTGGTAATTTCTGGAAGTCATTGTTTAAAGGATTGGACACTAAACTAAATTTTAGTACCGCTTATCATCTGCAAATGGATGGACAAACAAAAAGAGTAAATCAAGTTTTGGAAGATATGTTACAGATGTATGTTAGGGATCATCCAAAGAAATGGGAAGAATATGTGCACTTAGTCGAGTTTTCTTATAAAAATTATTATCAAACTTCAACTAAACTTAGTCCTTTTGAAATACTATATGATAGGAAATGTAATACTCCCATTTCATGGAGTAATCCTGTTGACAGATTCGTGTTAGGACCTAAATTGTTAAAAGAAATGGAACTAATAGTGAAATAGGTACAGAGAAAACTGAAAATTGCATAAGACATACAAAAGAGTCATGCAGACCTTAAAATAACTCAAAAAGAATTACAAGTAGGTGAGCATGTTTTTGTCAAGGTAAAACCCAGAAAAAAAATATCCTTTAAGTTCGAAAGTTGTTATAATTTAGCACCCAGGTATTGTGGACCATTTGAGATATTGT
Source organism: Pseudotsuga menziesii (assembly GCA_001517045.1). Classification (NCBI taxonomy): domain Eukaryota; kingdom Viridiplantae; phylum Streptophyta; class Pinopsida; order Pinales; family Pinaceae; genus Pseudotsuga; species Pseudotsuga menziesii. Next base: position 325,874 of record LPNX011149215.1, read on the forward strand.
CAAGAGTTGGATCAGTGGCTTATCAGTTAGCTTTTCCACCTAATCTCAAAATACATAACATATTTCATATTTCTATATTGAAAAAGTATGTGCATGCAGATGATACTCATGTAATCGATTGGAATGGTATTCAAGTAGAACCAGGAGGATATTTTCAGGTGGAACTGGATTGTATCCTTGACAAGAGAGAAGTGTTTCTCTGGAATCGCTCCATTCCACAAGTAAAGGTGCCATGGAAGCACCTTAGTCTAGATGAAGCAACCTGGAATCATATTTTAATATGCAGGATACATTTCCAATTTTGTTCCAAGAATACTCAGACGATACTTAAGAAACATCAAGGATGATGTCGAACTCAAGAGGAGGTGTTTGCAACCCACCTAGAACTAGAAACATTTTATTTTTGTGAAAAGAAATTACCTCAAAAGTTATTGTAGAATTTTATGTTGTTGACATAGGATTGTAAAAGATGACTGTAATTGAATATTTTATTTTTAAAATAATTCAAAGAATACTATTGAAGAGTGTTCATTAACCCACTAGGAGGAATGATTTTCTATAGAAGGACAAAATGAAAAATGGCAGCAACAACATTCACTTTCTAGTTGTTGTAGGAGGCAACATCCCTATAATTGTGGTCATGTTCCCAAGAAAAGAGCAACTGAGTAGGTGACTAGTTTAATTGAAAAATTGACCCAAAGACCCAGGCAATATTATATATACCATCGAATGAGAAGGAGGCTCAATACATTCTAAGAGATTACAACCTTGTAGTTTTGCTGGAAAGTGAAAAGTTAGGAACACAAGAGGAATTCGATGGGGGGGAAGATAAAGTGAGTTGCTAGAGTTTTGACTGCTAGTGTGATTGTTAAGTTATAGAGAGTACTTTATAGGATTATACACAGTATCTTCGTCCTGGTGGTTAAGTGAACATGCTTGGGGGTCCTAAAGCAAGTAATATTAGCTGCTTTCAGGAGACGATTGGGAGGAACGGTCTCCTTTGGCTATTTGTCCACTTCGAAGTTAGCAGGTTCTATACTGTTCTGGTTAATTATCGTTTATTCAAATTCTGTTTATATTCTGAAGTGTTGCATAAATGAATTCTTATTGTTTTCAAAAAATAAAGCAGGAAAGTTTTATCTTTTGTAAATTATAAGTTAAAATGATTTTTACTGCTCCAATAGTTTTTCAATTTTTCGCAATTGTAAACTATACTCTTCTTCTGCCTAGAATCAATATCATATTATCTATATATATATATGGATTTTAACTAGTATATTACATAATTAGTAAATTTTTAGTATTTCTTTAGTATTCTTATAATTTACATACAAATTTCAATCAAGAGGTTTAACAAATTCTCTTACACCTAGGATCTTCCTTAGTTAAGCATGGTAAAACCCTATGTCAAAATTAATAAAGAAAACACAATTTAGATTTGAAAACTACTATGGTTGTCAGCCAAGAGTAGATATAATAATATTATTATTATTAAGGAGTACAAATATCTTTTAGCCGAATGGCTTAAGGATTTCTAAAATTATGCACGTATAATTTCTTTTACATAACCGAAAGGGTTTTGTTTGAGTAATTTACCTAGTAAATACAACCAAAAGCCCGAGAGGATTATTGTTTTCGAAATAATGAGTTAGGGTTAAAATGTTACAATAACGAAATGATAGTTTCAATATAACTATATTAACCAAACATCTATCTTCTTTATAAACTCTGCATAGACTTAATAGGGTTTATAAAAATAAAATAAAATAAAATAACTCTATTTATTTTACTATAAAAATGATTAACATGCCAAGATTCAAATCATGTAAAGGCTATTTTATCAAGAAATGTAATTTAACTAAAAACTAGAACAGTCACATCTAAATACAACGAAGATAGTCTGTAGCCGTAAACTCCATCATAAAAGAGAATGACAACCCTGTAAATGCATTACGCAAAAGTCGTATACAAATATTTTTACACAAAATATTTTACAGAGTAATAACAACAATCGTATATGAAATGATAACTATATTCATTCTCTTCCACAATTTGATAAAACAAAATACCATATACACGTGGTAACACTAAGATTATTTCTTTAAAACATAGTATCGGTTATTACAAAGTATAATAATAAACCATGTACAGTAGTAATAACCCAACTTCCTTCACATAAACAAATTACAAATTAGTTCCAGAATCCTTGCAACAGATGGAACATAAAATAACAAATTGCAAATGTAGAATTCATTTCTTAAAAACTCTGTTAACAACTACTGTAGGATTTTTTCCAGTTTTTACAAAGAAACCTAAAATTCCCCACAGACTCCAAGGTCTGAAAAAAAAAGGTTTTCATATTTCTTTAACTATGTATAAAACCCTGACGAAGCCCACAGGATTAGAAATAGATTAAATCCCTTCCATTATAGGAAAACAATAAGAACGTTTACCGAAAAACGAATGAGGGGCTAAGCAAGGATTTAAATCTCCAATGAAACAAGAACTATGTTTGATACCCCTTTCCATCTTTGCACATCGACAAGGACTATGTGGTCAAGGTTGAAGGCTCTTAATTGAAGGCAAGAGCCTTCAGTACTAGCCACCCTCAAGCCATTTTGTTTCTCCAAGACAAACAACCCCATCATATCACCTTCCAGACAAATGATGCATAGGATTAGATTGCTTACTTTAAAAATAGAAACAAGTAAGAACAAAAGAAAAATATTTACCTCAGTTTGAAAATCTCAGTAAAGCAAACAATAGCAAGCCGATATCATGTCTCCACAAACCTTTACCCAAAGCAATGATGAGATTGATAAACTCATTCATAGTCTCGACTAAAGGGATGAATGCTGGAAGGGCCGAGAGCCTTCAACTCTCCCCCCATCCCACAAAAAAAATGGTTAACACCAAAGAAAAAAACCCTTGGGTTGAGTACATTAGGGTTTAATCCCTACAACAACTAGAAACCACCTTTTGCAGCCCATTCACGCGAGCACCTACCTCCATGTATTTTTTATTCTCAATCCACACTCTATAGTTTTAAGTTTTTTTTCTTTGCCCTTGATTATCACCTTGTGTTCGTAGTGGTTAAGTTGCTAGGTATGTGTTTGTGCTAGAAATTGTTTCCAAGGCTAAAGAAACAAGCCAACACAATCTCAAACAAAACTTAATAAAGTGAAATAGGTTTAGGGTTTTTGATGTGACTTTTTTGTTGTTGTAAACTTTGGGAACAAGCAGGGAATACACTCATGAGCAAAATAATAACTAAATCATAAGCAAAAGAAGACAAAGATGCATAATATATAAAACAAGATCCAACAGAACACAATGTTGAAGTTCACTCATAAAAGACAAGCATCACAAGCATATAAACATAAAACAGTAATGAATATATCATTTAAGCAACTAAACAAGCAGAACAATGAAGCCAACATAGAAACTGAAGGGTTAAAAGTGTCATATATCTCATAATTTTATCATCAAATGCATACAATAGTTTTGATACTTAACTCATGAATAAGTCTAAAGACCTCCTGAAACTCTCCCAAAATCGAACCCTCATTCTGTCTTTCTAACCTCTCTAAATACTACTTTTTACAAAATCAGTTAAGGATCAAACCCTAACTGCCCTTAACTAATTCGATGTGATAAAGTAAAATTTACAATATTACAAAATATGACATTTTCCAAAAATAGTAAACAACTAACTAATATGTTTCTCAAAAAGAGATAACAAAAAAATGATTCAATAACTAACTCATAAGTCCTTTGCTTCCTCAGCTAGCAAAGCTATGCCATCTAGTGCCTGAAATTTCTTCCTAGCTCTCCTCTGCTCCTCTTCCATGTCAGCTATCCTTTTGGTGAGCTCCTCATTTTTCTGCTGCAAGTCCTTGAATGTCTTTTTCAACTCTGTGCATTGCAAGTCAATGGTTCTTTTTCTCTTTAAAACCTCTTTAGATACTACTATCAGTTCCTGAAAATGTTCATTAACATCCTATAGATCTTCTCTAAGCCTTCTGTTTGCCATCATCAGCCCCTCATTGATCTCTTGCATATAGTTCATCTGTTGTTTGTACTGGTTAATAGTTTTCTGTAAGTTTTCCTTATCTGAATCAAATGACCTCTCTGTCATGATCTCTTGTTCATAACTGGGCCTCCAAGGTATGTCAAACTTCTTAAAAATGTCTGCATCTTTATTTAACAGGTCTGTGAAAATATCAGGAATATTAGGGTCTTCCAGAATACCTGCTTCTTTAAGTATGAGTTCATCTTCCCATTCTAGATCTTCAACATGAGGTTCTTCAGCTTTTTTTGCTTGATGTTTCTCTAAAAGTTCATTTCTTATTTCAAGAAATATGGCAGACAGTTTAGGCTCGGTCTGGCTTAACTCCTTTACTGATTGTGATGATCCTTTTACTTTTGTAGGATGAGAAGATGAAGTTTTTGCAGCTGTTGTTTTCTCTCTTCTAATTCTCATTTCATCAATTTCTGGTTCTTCATCTAAGGAAATATCATCCAGGACAGTCACTTTTTGGGTATTCAATCTAGGATTGAGCAGCTTCTTCATATTCAACCTTAGCTTATTCGTTGGCCTGGTTTTAGGCCTCCAATATGGGGCTATCACTTCAAGCTTTTTCTTCTTCCTATTAGGTTTGACTGTTTTGATTTATGAAGTGGAGAATTCTCTGCATGTTTCATCCTTATCTTCAGTTTTAGCAATAGTGTTAACACCCAAAAAGTGTTCACTACCTCATCTACCCCACTACATGGCTCATTTGTCCTTTCTCCTACCATATTTCCCTTGAAAACCCTGAAAATCCCACTAAAGAGCCTCCAAAAGGCCTAAAATTCCTCCAAAAGGCCACAAAACCATCAAAAAGCCTCCTAAAGGCCATAAAACCTCTTTTTTCCTCCAAAAATATCCAAGATTCCTCTAAAAAAGCAAAAATCCCCTAAAAAGGGAAGAAAAAATAAAATAATGAGGAAAAGGAGGAAAAAACCCTATACAGCTGCCCTAAACCATATGGTTTCCAAAACCATGGGCCAGCACTCCACCAGTGAAAAACTATAAATAAGTGATGGAGACCCCTTATTTCACATCCATAATCATAAGCACCCTTACTCTGCCAAAATAGCTCTTGAAACCCTAGCTCACCCTTGAGCTACTTTCACCTTGAGAGCCCCTTTTGGCCCATTTCCACCATTGGAGAAAGAGAAGGAGCAAGTTGGAGCTCGGAGCAACCCTCTTGGACCACTGCAAAGGGCTTCACCAACCTTCACATTGGAGGTAATACTAATATAAAAACCTTTTTTTGCATCTTGTTTTTTCTGTTTCTTGCATATGTTTAAGTAGTTTACATTTCTGTTTTAGCATTTTTACTTCACCTTTATTGAACTGCTACTAAGGAGACCCTTCTCCTTAGTAGGTGCTCATTTGCACAAGCTAGGGGTAAAACCCTAGCAACAGTTTTGGCGACTCCACTGCTTGTTTAGTTTTCTGCAATAATTTCCAGTTTTTTCCTTTCGGCTGTCCCTTTCGGCCACCGTAAACCGCATTTTTTCCCTCTGCAGTCGCATTCCGACCGCGTCTTTCAGGCCTTTACCCGCGACCCCACCGTGGCTCTCAAACTATTTCCGGTGCCCTGCCTACGGATTCAAGTCTGTTACCTGCGATCCGACCGCGGCTAATCAGCCCATTTGCTGCGATCTCACTGTGCCTGTCGGCCATTTTCCTGCGGCCCGAGAGCGACATTTAGCCCCTTAGCTGTGACCCGACCGCATCTGTCTGCCCTTTTCCTATGGTCTGAATGTTTCTGTCGGCGAGAAAGCCACGACCTGTCTGCGCCTGTTCCCCTCAAACCCGCGGTCCGACCGCCCGATTTCGCCATAGACCCGCGGTCCTGTTTTTGAACCCAGCCCCTTTGCTACAATATTTTCTGCATCTGCACAGCCATCTGTTCCACCTACAACCCTACTTCCTTACAACCTTTTCTGCAACATCATTTCTGTTCCCTTTTACAGAATCTGTTTAAAATTTCAGCATTTTAATTCAGAAAATTTTGCATGTTAAAGTTGTGGCTTCAGTATTATTGTTAGTTAGAAGGTTGCCCCTTTGTGTGGCACTTCTATTTTGGGTTCATCACCTCACGAGCACACACTCTGTCACCTAATTTAAGTGAGCCTTAAAAAACTACTTAACTCAACCAATATTCTAACCCCACTTGGGGAACACAAAAGAATCTTTGTAGTTAGGTAGGATTGGGGGGATAGGCTTCCAATAACACCCCTCGGTTACTTACACTTGAGACATAGTTGTTGTCCATTAGGGAACCAAAATCCCCTAGTACTTTTTGGCACGGTCACAACCAGTTTACCAGAGGGCCTCTCCCTTAGGAGGGTTGAAGTCGCGAGATTGGTTCCGGAGGCTTGAGTGGAATACCGCACTCCATTCAGTAACTGAAGGGCTACCTTTCGTAGTTCTCGGGATATCCCTATATAGGGGTATCACGGTAAAAGGACCAAACGGCAGATTCACCTTTCTGGATGTGTCATGAACGGGGTATCTTAGTTGCCATTCTTCTAGGATTGACTTCCCGGTGTCCCTCCCGGTAGGGGGATATATTAGACACTTGGCTTTCCTATTCATATTGTCTAACTTGGATTTCATCACCTTGCAGAGGATATGTCTAGTTGAGTCAGAATACTTTTAGTTAGGTGTTTGCATGCTCCCTTAACTCCTTTTGGTCTAGTGAGTCCACCCTTTTTTATTTTTAGGAAACCTGCTGCTTGTTGGTATTCTGACCATTTCTGTTGACACTCCACCTATTGTAGCACGGCTATTACATTGGGTGTTTTGAGTTGGTTGTTGGCCTGAGTGCCCTATTTTTCGAGCTCTCCTTCTGCACACTCGGTTGCATTAGGATTTTTGAGCTTTTTTTCACCCACCTCAACCCACAGAGATTTGACACCATCTGTCACCATTGAGTCTCCAAGACATTCTCGGCGCCTCGGGGGCGAACCCCCATAGCATGGTTCACTTGACACCACCCGTCATCGACATAGATCATCTTCACTTGATACCACTTATCATAGATCTCGAGCCTTGTCACTTGACTCCACTCATCAGCGTCATCGGACTCCGTCACCAGATAGTGACGCCCCTTATTTTAACTCCGATTCTGAGCCAGAGTCTGAGAACCCCATTTACAATGCCCCTACTAGCCCCATGGATGGCGTGACTTCCACTCCCGTCTTGGTAGAGATCGTTGGTGGCACATCCACTACTACACCAGTTACCACACCTGCCTTGGGTATGCTCTCCATGGGGCCCCCATCTACCATTCCCCTCATGGCACCTATTCCCATAGCAAGAATTCCTATTCCCACTCCATCAGTGGCTCACACTACCCATGGTGGTGCAGGACCGTCCTATACCACCTTAGTTCCCCCACTTGGGGGAAACCTCCCTAACGCTACCCCTCCACTTAGGGGCATTGGCCCCAACTTGGTCCCACCCACTACTGTGTCACATCCTTCTTCCAGTTGGCCATTCATGGCTAGCCTCAACCTGCCTAACCTAGCCAGATTGACCAACGACCCCATCCGACACGACCCTGCGTGGCCTCACATACCCACCAAGCTCCCCTCTGACATCCCTAAGTTCGAGGGCAAGGCAGGTGAGGACCCACAAAACCACATTATGTCCTTCCATATATGGTGTTCCTCCAACTCCATAGTGGACGACTCTATTCACCTCCGTCTCTTACAGCGCACCTTCACCGGCTCTGCAGCCAAGTGGTATATCGAGCAACCCCATGTAACCCATAACACCTTCGCTTCCCTTGCCTCAACCTTCCTGCAGTTCTTCCAGTTACATGTTCGCTATGACGCGGGTGTTGAGATCCTCCTATCATGCAGACAAAACATGGCGACCCACATCACGGACCACATTCATGAGTGGCGTCGACGCCGTAGCTTATGCAAGATCAAATTAGACGACCATATATTCCTAGATTGGTTCCTCAAATCCCTTCTTCCTGTCATTGCTAAGGATGTGGCATCCAAAAGACCCTAGTATGAAGAAGAGGCCATCCTTAAGGCCCAACAATTCGACCTCATTTACGCCCAGTTGGGTTATCTCTATACCATTATACCTGACGCCCCTCGTGGCGAGTCCTCCCAACATGATGCGCCGGGGGAATCCCATGCTGTCGGCGGCATCATTGGCCATGTCTCTTCGCATCCTCAACCATTTTCCATAGCACGTCCTACCCCTGGCCCTGACCTTTCGCAGGCTACCTCCCAGTCTGGAGTAACCAACTCATATGCTCCCATGCCACATCACCACCATTCCCATGGACCCTCATGTCCACCTCAGTGTTTCGGTCATGCGATTCCTGCTTACCCCCCCCCCCCTCGGTCGCACCTCATCCCTACTACCACCAGTAGGATACATCAGCTCCTGCGCCTTCATAAGCCCAACCCGCTTATTACCCGCCATAGGCAGCCCCTGCAGCAAACCCACAACCCGCTCCGCATCCCTATCAGCAACCCCCTCAAGTTGCTGCCCCTGCGCAGCATCCACCTGCATATCATCCACCGCAACCTGCTCCAGCACCTGCGCAACCTCAGAATCCACCTGCTACCCAAGGGCAAGTTTATGCCCAACAAAACCCACAGCAAAACCAGAACAACCAATGCAACCAGGGCCAACAAAACCGCGGCAGGGGCCGAAATCGTGGAAATAACCAACCTGCAGACCAAGCTGGTCAACCCCCTAATCCCCCCAATAATAATAATGTGGCCCCTGCCAACCAAAACCCTGATCGCCCGTCCAAACAGGATAAAAACCCCAATTTGAGAACCAACCATCCTTGTTCTATTTGTGGGGTCTATGGCCACTACACACATACTTGCCCACACTTGGAGCGAGCTCAGCAACTTTGGGTTGATGATGCCCACCGCCAAGGGCATGCGGCTCCTCAAGCACCACCCAACCCCCCACAACCTCAGCAGCCACCTTTGGTGCTGCAAAACCCCTTACCAAACCAAGGCGTAGTGAACACTCAACCATTGGCTCCCCCTCAAGCCAACGCGCCAACCCAACAACAAATCACTTACGCTGCTCCTGATCAACCCATGTTTGACTCAGGTACCCACCACTTGTTGATGATGTCCTCCGATGAGGTCAACCTCCAAACCCGACGGAACCAACATGGCTCCACCTCTGAAGCCCCTCCCGCCGATAAACCCACTAACGCTCATCCCACTGATCAGGCGTTATGTATACCTCCACCACCGCTAGATGGTGCTCCCAAAGTACCTCGTTTCTCGCTTCGCTGTATGAACAATAACGCCAATGCACGGGCTGCGTCAAACTACAACATTGTTGATGACTTAGCCCAATCTCCTGCAGCCATGTCTGTGTTAGAAGTCTTAAAAAACTGCCCTTCACAGTGCAAGACTTTACTCTCAGCCATTGGGGCTATCGACCCAAATGATTCGAATTTAATGGCATTTGATTTGGACCAATCTGAACCCCGCATGCCTTCCACTTTAGCATTCCAAGTTTCTGTTTCCATTCGGAATTTTGTCATCCATCGATGCATTATTGATGAAGGTGCCTCTACATGTGTCATGTCCACCTTCATTTGGAAGAAATTGGGATCCCCCCCTCTCCAGCAGTCCACTACTGCATTGCGAGCCTACGACGGCCGTTCGGCTCAACCACAAGGCCTATTAACTAACGTCCCCGTCCAGCTGGCTGGAAAAACCATCCTCATCGACATCGAGGTTATTAATGCACAGCTTGATTATAACCTTTTACTTGGCCGCAGCTACATGTACGCCATGCGGGCGGTTGCTTCTTCTTTTTTTGTACCATGATGTTCCCCCATGAGGGACACGTGGTCAAGGTTGACCAACTCACCTACTATGATCCCAATGCCCCCGCGGCACCTAAAAATGTTCTCCCCATGGTTGAACAACCTGTTTCGGGTACCACCACCTCACTTGTTTCCTCCATGGGGCCCGGAGTTTACTCAGACGCGCCAATGACCTCGACCTTCCAATCTATTCCACCCCCGTCACCCGCAACTGATGTGTCTGACCTATGTACCCTGTCCCATAGCAAGCAAACTCCTACTCATCAACCGCCCTTGTTGCCTAAACCCCCTTTGGTACCTAGTCACATTAGTATTACACCCATCCCTACCATTCCTTTCCTCATCCCTCCCTCAGGAGTCGTTAGCGCCCCGGTCATGGCTACCCTCAGCCTCCCTGGGTTAACCTTAGGATTACCCATTTGGTATCTTTCACCTCCCATTCCCCTGCCGACACCAGATGTCGTCCTGCAACCGGTGCAACCCATTGTCACTACTAGTCAACCACCTCCTGGTGTCGCTACCCCGTCGTCCTCCACGCACCCCCCCCCTCCTCTTACCAAACCAATTGGGGGCAGAGGCCCCCAACCTTACTCTGTTGTCCCACCTCCCAAGACAGTAAAACCCCCCCCCCCCCGTGTTTCGTGCTCCTCACAAATGCTCGCTGTGCGATGAGTTGGGCCATGCGACTCACCAATGTCCTCAGTTACTGGTAGTACAGGAACACATGCAAACGCTTGACGATGACCCCAGTATACCGGTTGTCCACCTTGATCCAACCCCTAAGCCTCGCAACAAATCCCTGCGCACTAACCACTCTTGTGCCATATGCGGTGTTTATGGGCATTACACAAATCACTATCCCAATCTCCCCGATTACAGAGAAGCTCTCTATGAGATGAACAATCTGGATCTTGAGACGGCCCCACCCACCATTGAGGAGATCCACCCCCTGGTCTCTTCCCCTCCCGGAGAGGTTAATACCATTTATATGATCTCTTCCGCCACTACTCCCTTGTCCAAATGGGCGGAATCCATGCCCACCTTCAACTGTACCACTGACACTGCTGCCCGTTTCTTTTTCAACCATGTTATCACTCGATTCGGGGTCCCTAAACAGTTGGTCTCAGACCATGGCTCACACTTTGAAGATTCCGTTTGGCACGAGTTATCCACCCTCCTCAAGTTTGAACACCAATTTTCCTCTGCTTACTACCCTCAAGGGAACGGTCAAGTAGAAGCTGTTAACAAAATCCTAAAAACTATACTCCAACGCACTGTTGACCGGCATAAGTCCAATTGGCACCATATGCTATTCCCTGCCTTATGGGCTTACCGTACCTCCACCAAGACCGCCACTGGTTTTACCCCGTTTCATTTAGTTCACGGTGTAGAGTCTGTCCTCCCCATCAAGTGTCAGATACCTGCCTTACATATCGCCGTTGAGCTTCTCCCTGATACCTCCCCCCTTGAGCAACGTCTGCTCTCCCTCGAACAAGCCGATGAAGATCGTCGTGCCACTCTCCAGAACATCGAAGCTGCCAAAAACAGCTCCAAATCCGGTTATGACAAACATGTTCACCCTCGAACTTTCCACGAAGGGGACCTCGTCCTCGCCTATGACCAAGCCCACGACAAAACCGGTAAAGGAAAGTTTGAGTCCATGTGGCAAGGCCCTTACATTGTGCTGACTTTCCTCGGAAAGGGGGCATACATTTTAGCCGACTCTGAAGGCCACCCTTTATGCAACCCCCGTAATGGGTTGTATCTTAAACGTTTTTACCCATAACTAAAACCGCGACCTCATTGGTCCACATTGTACAGTTTTCTCTCTTTTTTGTTTTCCACCTTCTTTACCATACTCTTACATTCATCGTTCTTTTTGCATGCCCACAGATGGACCATCTTCCACCTCATTACACTTTGCTTTGCTGATGGCGCAAGCCGCTAGTCTCCCAACCTGGCTTCTGCAGCATGGGTATTATATTCCCCTTCCAACGAACTGATTCACCTTGACGGAATATGTATAGGCACTGCTACCAATAACCAGGCGGAGTATGATGCTGTGACCGATCTCCTGACTGCTGCCCTCCAGATGGGCATATGTCACTTTCATGTCTTCCTAGACTCCCAGCTACTTGTCTCCCAGCTCAACAACTGCTACCAGGTGCGTGATCCCTGCCTATTTCGAAAATTCCTGCGTACAAAACAACTCAGCTGACAGTTTGAATCCATCACATTCACACATATCCCCAAAGCTCACAATCGTGTTGCAGATCAAATGGCAAATAACATCCTTGATTGGAATATCAATCACACTATGTAACACCTCCATCATGCATCATTATCCCATAGCATCTCATCCAAATATATAAAAAACCCAAAAAGACTGCAGTGCATCCACATTTGCATCCATGTACATAAACCATACAACCACATTTGTATCCACAAGGGGCATCCACGTGCCCAAACATCCTAGACTACTTGCATCCATGTGCAATACAAACATATCACACATCATAAAGTGCATCCACATGCGTACAACTAAAACAACATCACAAAAAGGTGCATCCATGTGCATATATATACATATCAAAAAAATACATGTCACAGCGCTATACATGTCCTGCGTACCCCTGTACTCAGCTATACAAAAAATGTATGTACATCCATAAAGCCTCATAAAATACATGCTATAGCTACAAAACTCGGGGGGAGTCCCCTACACTCCCTAATGAGAGTCATACCCTGCATCACTACCGGCATCTGCTGCCTCTGAATCCTCCCCTCGCTCCTCCTCCGGCAAATCCTCATCCCCTATGGGCTCCTGTGCCCACGCCCTATCCACCAAGATTGCCACCCAGATCGCAATCGATCTGAACTCCCGGGGTGCCCTCATGCACTCCTGAACCACGTCCGGATCGATGTCCCGCCACCCCTCGTCGGTCACCCCCACCAGCAAACAGTCTAGTAGCGCCCATACAGACTCTAGTGTCCCCTCTGCATCCTAGCGACGCACCTCCCCCCGCCCAGGTAGAGCTGGAACGACCACAATCCCCCTCCGTGCCACATGCCCTGGCGGCGGCCTCGGGCCCACATCTGCAGATCACCCATTTGTCAGTAACAATATATCAATCAACTATCATATATAAAACTTGACAATGCAATCAAACCATACGTACCATTTGGTCCCCATGCCTGTCCGGGAGGCCATGGTGCCTCTGGATCTCCTGTGTAATCCATATCTCAATATGGATAATCATCAAGTGTCAATGGTATCTGGAGCCACTGCAGGTACAACTCCTGTGTAAAGTACCTCCCAACATCGCCACCCCCACGGCGGTGCATCATCTCGCCCCACCGCACCATCCGTGGCTCCCTCAAGCCTCCTGCTCTGATCGGCACCCGGGACCGTAGTGTGGATACCCTCTCCATGAAAAACGCGCACAAGAAGGAACCATAGCAAAACCCCTTGCCAGATTCCTTCGCTGCTGTCAGCTGCCGCTGCACGCAGGTAAGGAACATCTGGCCCCACGCGTAATAAACACCACCCAGTACGTGCTCCACTAGCTGCATCTGGCCCCCAGACACCTTCTCCGGTGACTGGAATCCCAAGATGCACACCACGCATGCTGCCAAGGCCTGCACTGCTGGCTCCTATAGGTCTCTCACTAGAAGTGCATTCCTATGCACCCGAGCCTCTGGACCACAGTATCGCTCCAGCATGTCCTCCATATCTATGTCCACGGATACCCATGGTTGTGTGTCTGCCACCCTACCCAGACAGGGCAACCCCGTCAAGAAGTATACATCTGTCAGAGTGAGGTCCACCCTCTCACCCTGCACTCTGAAATCCTGTATGTCCGGCTCCCAGAAGCTAATCAGTTGGTTCAACAGTAATGCTGCTGACCGCATCATGGGTACCAGGGTAAACTTCAGCAGTTCGAATAGCCCCAGCATCGATCGCACCTGGCGATCCTCTCGGACGACGGCCATGATCTCATCTGGTATCTCCCGCTCTCTCCACAGAACCTGCGGCATCTTGTCAATCACGCAAAGTAGACTCATCAGACTCATGTCAAACAAATAGTCCTTCCCCCCGAGAAATCCTACTAGCTTGGTCCAAAACCGTGGCTTTAGGGTTCCCTGCCGCGGTTTCCGACCGCGGCTGTCAGGCTTACAGTCGCGGTCCTTAACCGCGGCTGTCAGGCATACACTCGCGGTCCTTAACCGCAGCTATCAGGCCTACAGTCGCAATCCTTAACCGCGGCTGTCAGGCTCGCAGTCGTGGTCCCAAACCGCGGGATCCCCCCGAGAAACCCGCGGTCCATGACTGCGGCTCCGACCCACTAACCCGCAGTCCACCCCACGTGGACCGTGCAAATAGTACCTCGAGACCCACTACCCACCCCCCGAACCCAATGACAAAACAGGTATGATTTTGACGGAATACCTGTATCTCCCAGATATGAAAACGGTCGGTCGGATCGTCCAGAAATGCCACCTCAGCGCTGGTCCACTCTGATCACTAGCCAAAGTCAAATAGTACAAATGACACTTGTCATGTTGGGCCCACTTACTATTTATAGTTCGTTGACCTTTTTCTTGTTGCGGCCATTCTGAACCCATACAGAGTCCGTTTTCCAAACCGTTTCTACCATTGGAATTAGCACGACAAAACCGTCACGATGGTCACCTCGTTGCGTTATTTTGGCTACGTCATTTTTTGCACATTTTTTAGACACCGCTAGTCGCCTCGGTTTGCGCACCACTTCGGCCATTCTCTGTTTTTTCACACTTTTTATATCACCGGATTCATTTTTCCCGAGCTCGTGATGATGCTTGAGATCATTTCTCGCTCTCACTTGGTACAATTTCCACATTATGTCCCGACCCCTTGCTGCCTTGATTTGCGTGCCACATCGACCGCCATCAGATTGTTCCACATTTTTTACATGAGCCATCCACTCTTGTCATACTGCAAATGTTTTGTTATTTTGCCACCATTCATTCACCCCGCAAGGAGGCCCACCAGTGTTCCCCCCCCACCCTCGTTCTTTGTCATCATAAATGTTCCTTGATTGAACACTTCCTCCTTGCTTGGCCATTCCTGTTGCTCTAGTCACACCGGCTAGAAGAGTTCTGCATTGCAACTTCAGAGTCTTCTTATTGCTTTTAGACTCCTTAAAATTGAAAGCAACCATGAGCATGAACTGTCCCGGGCTCGTAAAATACCACACGACAGTACCATTCCATTACTTCAGAGTCTTCTTATTGCTTTCAGAATCCTTAAAATTGAAAGCAACCACGAGCATGAACTGTCCTGGGCTCGTAAAAACCACATGACAGTACCATTCCCTTACTTCAGAGTCTTCTTATTACTTTCAGACTCCTTAAAATTGAAAGCAACCACGAGCATGAACTGTCCTGGGCTCGTAAAATAACACACGACAGTACCATTCCATTACTTCAGAGTCTTCTTATTACTTTCAGACTCCTTAAAATTGAAAGCAACCATGAGCATGAACTGTCCTGGGCTCGTAAAAACCACATGACAGTACCCTTACATTTCTTTCGAGTCTTCTTATTGCTTTCAGACTCCTTAAAATTGAAAGCAACCACGAGCATGAACTGTCCTGGGCTCGTAAAATCCACCCGACAGTACCATTTTATATACACGCTTCTTCTCGTTCCCTAACCCATGAAGAAGTCCCTCGTGCCTCTTGGCGCTATGATCGATCCTCTCGGCAGCACCCCCAATTAGGTCGCCTTTGTTCACAGTATTCTGCAGTCTCCTGCCATTTTACCACAGCTTGAGTCTCCCTCAGCCCAGTCACCCTCCCAGATCCAATACAGCTATGATCCCCTTACCACCAGTCAGTTTCATATGTTGCCCGATCATCCCCGCCATCATACTCTGAACAAAGGAAGTTTGAGTCCACCCACTCTACTTGCCCGGTTATTCCCCCCAGTTTATCAATCCTGCCATCAGTACTATCACATTTCAGTTTTTCACCTCGCGCTCCTGTCAAGGACACATCATTGCCTTGATAGTTGCAGGTCTCCCTCTATCGACGACAGCCCCTCTATTCCAGAGGATAGACCCAGAGGCCCCTGCGCCTTGGACCCATCACCATCTGTGGTGAGTGCCTACGGACCATTTTGGGAGGAGTCCTCATTGCCGCTCCGAATGGTTGTTTCCCACATGCTCGACTTCAGCACCTTGATCGCATCGTTGGGAATCGCGCAAGATTTATATCCCTTCCATTATTTGTCGAAGACCCCGGACTTCCCCCGACTCTAGCACATTGGTGAGTCACTTCGAAACGCCCAGTTATATGTTCCCATGGATGTCCAGGCTACATTGGCGATTGTATTCGGAAGCCATCCAGTTCCATGCTTCCTTGAGTACCCAGTTCAGTTCCAGTTCAGTGTACCATTGCGAGTATGACCCTTGTCACTCTGATCCAGTAGCTTATCAGTTTGGTACCACATTCAGTAGCACTGCTGTCATTCCAGTGCATCAGTTTTTCGGCTCAAACATGATCAGCCCAATAGTATGTCCTAGCCTAGCAGTATGGCATCCTATAGGTCCCTCTTTTCGGGCCTCACAGTTATTTTTATATCTCGATACGAGCATGGGAATGCCCGCCTCGTCCATATATTGAGCTTCTTCCTCATTCAGTATTTGAGGCCATGTATATGTCAGGTCCCCATATTTTGACCCCATTGTTATTATGTTATATTCTGATACGAGCATGGGAATTCCCACCTCATCCATATGATCAGATGATTCCTCATCCTTTATTGAGCCTATGTACTTTTAGTTCTTGCAGTTGGTTCGGGATCGTTGTTCCGGGCTTTAGTTTGTTTCTTCTCTTCTCCACACCCCAATAAAACCATATACGACTTATGATGTCAATCGGCCATACGATGAGCTCCTGCCCTCGCACATCAGGGGGCAATCTGTTAACACCCAAAAAGTGTTCACTACCTCATCTACCGCACTACATGGCTCATTTGTCCTTTCTCCTACCATATTTCCCTTGAAAACCCTGAAAATCCCACTAAAGAGCCTCCAAAAGGCCTAAAATGCCTCCAAAAGGCCATAAAACCATCAAAAAGCCTCCAAAAGGCTTAAAATGCCTCCAAAAGGCCATAAAACTTCTTTTTTCCTCCAAAAATATCAAAAATTCCTCTAAAAAAGCAAAAATCCCCTAAAAAGGGAAGAAAAAATAAAATAATGAGGAAAAGGAGGAAAAAACCCTATACAGCTGCCCTAAACCATATGGTTTCCAAAATCATGGGCCAGCACTCCACCATTGAAAAACTATAAATAAGTGATGGAGACCCCTTATTTCACATCCACAATCATAAGCACCCTTACTCTGCCAAAATAGCTCTTGAAACCCTAGCTCACCCTTGAGCTACTTTCACCTTGAGAGCCCCTTTTGGCCCATTTCCACCATTGGAGAAAGAAAAGGAGCAAGTTGGAGCTCGGAGCAACCCTCTTGGACCACTGCAAAGGGCTTCACCAACCTTCACATTGGAGGTAATACTAATATAAAAACCATTTTTTGCATCTTGTTTTTTCTATTTCTTGCATATGTTTAAGTAGTTTACATTTCTGTTTTAGCATTTTTACTTCACTTTTATTGAACTGCTACTAAGGAGACCCTTCTCCTTAGTAGGTGCTCATTTGCACAAGCTAGGGGTAAAACCGTAGCAACAAATAGGCTGATCTTATTCTAATAAATACCCTTCATCATCTAACAGAATGGTAATAGGACTCCTCTGCTTGGTCTGCAACTCCTCTTCATGTACAGCAACCTCCTCTGGAACAGCAACTTTAACTTCATTGGAAAATTCTGCTGGTGTCAAATGTTTCAAAGGCTACACTTACTCTTCTGTAAACAATGAATACTTGCCTTTAACACCAGCTGAAGACATTTGAGTTTTAGTCCTCACAGGCTTTGAGTCTCCTTCAGGATTCACCTCCTCTTTGTCTTCAGTTTTTTCTCTTTTGTTGTAATTTCCTTACAAGGATTTTCCCTTTATCTGCCTGCTTCTTGATTTGTTGATCTTCTTGTTTCATTTGAAAACCTGACCAGAATAGGAAAAAATACCAAGTTTTTCCTTCAGCTTGCAGGACAGTGATAATGATCAACTTAATTAATCCATGGTGAAAAATTGATTGTGAAGAATGGTCTATATTCCCCTTGACTCTGTTGGACATCTTTTGCAGGATTTTGTACAGGAAGAAGGGAAGACTCATCTTGGACATCCCCACCATATGCTGTAAAAATATGAAGTGGTATTTATAAACAAAATCATATATGCCCTCACATGTTCTATAGCTCTGCAAGATTCTAATAGGTTCGACCCATTCCCTTCTGAAGTTCTGGATTAAAATGCCCTTGTTCCAATCTGGAGTAACATTTGGTAATAAATACTTCTGAGCCTCAAAGGTGAAGGGCAGTTTCGTAAACCACATTTCCCCTTCATTATTAACTCCTATAGCCTCTGCAACCAAATCTACTGTCAGTTTGAACTTCAAAGTATCAAACACCACCATGTCATCTTTATAACATTGTGCAAACCTACAGGAAACTTCAGAATTGTAACCATCTATTTTCTTGAATAAGTTCAGCCAGCCAGCCTGTTGGAAAAGTTCAACACACCCAGGGAGTTTCTCAATCCTACCTATATCAGTAGGTTCAGCTCTATTCACCTTGCCACTCTTCCCCATTTGTCTTCAGTAGCTGGAAATTGTGTGAGATTAGGGTTCAATTGATGCCTTGATAGATGTTGTTTCTTCTCCAAACCTCTCAAGTTTCAATAACTTGCCTTCTTTAATCTTCACTAAATGATTCTTTTAGTTTACTAATACAGGTTAGGCTTTATCACATGTATAAGTTGTATAGGTCATTCAAAGTACTCCAGCCTCTTCACTACAACTGATTCTGAAACCTAGTTACCAATCAATTTGTTTGTTCAAATAGATGACCATCTCCTGCATGCATAATAAACCTGTGTATTAGTACCCATAACCTGCCAGAATCATTTATAAACAATCTCTGCATAAAAAGAGTTTTACATGAAGGATCTCAGCTGCCAACCTTTTAGACTAAATGAAGACTGTATATATGTCGGATGAGAAGATATATAAAGCAAAAACAATCTTAAACTTGGCCACTTTCAGATCTCAGTAATTTTAGTATCAAAATGATAGTAGGTCTTCATCTAATCTCAATCCTTTAGCTCCTCGCTACTTCTATTTGCTTCCAAAAATAGTATGCTTCAACACCTAACAAAATTAGGTCTCCCTGCAACTTCAGATATTTGGTTCCTTTTTTGTATTGCTTGCAAACAGAAAATCAATTTAAGACATTGAAAACACTGTTGAATGTATAGTTCATCACATCACTACACTTTGAGCTTTGACATGGTCATACTTCATTAAAAATTGCTATTTTTCAACCTTCACTCATCCTGGCATCTCAAAGCATCTTAGACAGCTATTTCTTTGGACGAAATTTCATTTAAAAACACAATTTAGCATTTCCCTTGATCAATTTTGATAGAATAGACCCCAGCGAAAAAGCCCCAAATAATCAGTTATATTGGCCTATCATGGAATACCTTTTAAATTCTTTACTGCAATTGCTTCACACCACTTCTCATGTTGTTTGAGTACCAACTTGAAGGATACAGGTGTCTTTCCACGTTCAATTTGACTGCAGGTAGTGAAATTAGGAAGCCCTAATTTCATGCGAAACCATAAAAACCTCACCTTTGTTTTCCAACGGCAATATCCGATTTTTTAGTAGCTACTGTTGCTCCACTAAGTCTTCTATCATTGAATATGCATGCAAGTAACAACTCACTTCATATTAATCCAAATCTATGATGCTACCTGTCAAGATGAACTGCATTCGGAATAATGATGATCACGATTACCTCACGACATGAAACCACCTGTTCTCATGACAATTTCTGAGTCCACACGTAGCAAACACCCTCAAATCACGTGATCAGTCACTCCATATTCGAAATCATGCAAAAATATGACTAAAAAATCAGAGAAAATAGAGTCACGATATTCTTGTAGCGCTCCTTCGTTAATTTCGGGCTCTTGCGCTACAAGAAGAACTTTTAACGCTTTTTTGGCACTGTTTTACAACCTTTTTCCATTTTGAATGCAGGTTAAGAGATGAACTATGATTTTGGCATGTATTTGAATGATTACTATACTCATAATATGATTTGTGAGTCCATTACTAAACATGATGACCTTTTAAAAACCCCTCAATCATGTAAAAAAAAAAATAAAAAAATATAAAGGCCAAATTCAAAAAATTCACATAACAACCAAAAATTCCCTTAAAAGAAGCAAAAACCAAACCAAAGCAAATGAGTGACTTGGAATAAAATGCAAATCAAACAAAAATTGAAGAAATGAATTACTGACTTAACATCTGGCTCCAGCTACGGGATGAAATCCTCCCTGCGAGGCTTCAAGAACCTGTAGACCAGTGCCTTCTGTCTGCAAAACTTCCATTGGGATATGGAGTCTTTATTATGCTTCACTCACACTGGTATGTATAATGAAAAGTGAAAATCCCCTTATAGACTGTAAAAATGTTTGAGGAATCGCCCATTTACAGGACTAGACAGCTCCTCACCTTCGAATGATTGCAGGATAAAAGTATTATTTTCCAAAATTTTTGACACCAAGAAAGGGCCAAACCAAAGATTGTCAAACTTACCATGCTTACCCTTTTGCTCCTTTCTTGCATCCCACCTTATAACCATATCAGCAACTGAGAAAGTATTTTTTTTGTTGTTTCTGTCAAATCTGCTTTTGATCTTGGCTCTGTACAACTGTGCCTTTTCATCCACCTTTTCCCTGTTTTGCTGTAACTCTATCATTTCAAAAATTCTTCTCTGCATATCATTGGCTCTTCTTGAGAATTCTGGAGAAATTTCATCACTGGGATCCCCAAATGAACAGGGAAAACTGCCTCTGTACCATATACTAACTGATAGGGAGAAGTTCCAATTGCTTGTTTCACTGTGATCCTATCATCCCATAATGCATATTTCAGCATTGAATCCCATGATCTTTTGTTATTCTTTAGCAGCTTCTTAATGCTCTGAATTATGTTCTTATTAGAGGATTCAGCCAATCCATTACCCTAGGGGTAATAAGGAGTTGAGTGCTTCAGCACAATACCATTCTTTTCACAAAATGCTATCATTGCCTTAGACTTGAAGGCCTTAGCATTATCTGTCACTAACTTCTGAGGACAGCCAAACCTGCTCAGGATATTTTCTTCAATGAAATCCATGATTACCTTGTCTGTGGCATTCCTTGTAGGGATGGATTCCACCCATTTTGTAAAAAATTCTGTTGCAGTTAAAATCCAATGATGCTTCCCTAAGGAAGATGGATTAATTTCTCCAATAAAATCCAAACCTCATTGCTGAAAAGGGGCACTTACTGCAATAGGTTTCAAAGGTAATGATAGCAACTTCTATTTACCAGCAAATTTCTGACAAGGGATGCAGGCTCTTACCTGCTGATAAACATCTGCAAACAAGGAGGGCCAATAATATCCAGCTCTTAAAATTCTGTATGCTGTTGTTTTCCAGTACTTGTGCCCTCCACAAGCACCCTCATGCGATTCTGAAATTACTCCTTCAATCTCATATTTGTCCAAACATCTGAGTAGAATACCACCTGGGTCCTTCCAAAATAGCTGCTCTTCTACTAGACAATACTTAGTAGCTGTAAGCTTTAAATATCTAGCAGCATTCCTATCAAAATGCTCAGGGCATTTCAAAAACAATAGAAAATATACTATGTCTGCATACCAGGTAGATGATGAGTAATAATCCATGATCTTCTCTTTTTCCAGTACTGCTTGATCTTCTTCTTGGGCTATTTCTTCAGCCATAACATATAGTCCCAGATCTTAACAATTTGATTCATCCAGCAGCTTGGCTAAACCTTGTCCCTTGACAAGCTTAGTAGGTCTGATTTCTACTTCATATTCCATAATTTTAGCAATCCATTTGCCTCTCTTCCCTTAACTATCAGGCTGTGTTAAAACATCTTTCACAATAGCATTAGGCACACATGAAATAACTTTTGAATGTAGAACATAAATTCTGAAAAATTTCAAAGCCTTTACCAGAGCATAAGCCTGTTTTTCCAGTATACTGTAGTTCAGTTCATAATCCCTGAGAGTTTTGTTGAAGAAGGAAATAGGCTGTTCCAATCCATCTTTATTCTTCTGAAGTAAGACAGCTGCAATTGTGTCTTCTGATGCAAATGAGAAAGTAAGGAATTCTTTGGTAAAATCAGGACTTACCAATACAGGTGCTTCAGTAAGAGCTACTTTGATTTTCTCAAATGCAGCCTTTGCCTCAGAAGTCCACCTCACCTCTTGATCCTTCTTCAACATGGCTGTGATTTGTTTAATGGTTTCAACAAAGTTGGGTATAAACCACCTCAAAAAATTGTTTTTTCCAATGAATGATTGAACATCCTTTTTACTCCTAGGTAAACTAATCTTCAGTATAGCTTTCACTCTTTCAGGATCTATTCTGATGCCATCAGCAGACACCAAGTGGCCAAGTAGTTTACCTTCTTGCATAGCAAAATGTGACTTCTTTGGATTTAGAGACAGGCCAAATTTTCTGCATTTTAGGAAGGTTTGCCTCAAATGCTTCAAATGCTCATCATCTGACTGTGAGAAAACAATAATATCATCCAAATATATCACCACAAATTTATCCTTCTCTCCGACAAAAGCAATGTCCATTGCTCTTTGAAAGGTGGCTCCAGCATTCATCAAACCAAAAGGCATCTTGTCATACATGAATGTCACCCAGGGAGTTGTAAAGGTTGTTTTCTCTTTATCATCAGGGTGCATAGCAATCTGGTTGTACCCTGAGAAACCATCCCCCATAGAAATCCTCTGTGCCCCAACCACCTGCTGCAATACTTGTTCAATCTTAGAAAGAGGATAGTTATCTTTTAATGATGATCTATTCAGATTTCTGAAGTCAACACATAATCTGATCTCCCCATTCTTTTTTCTGACAGGAACCATATTAGCAACCCAGGAAGAATACCTGAGAGGCACTATTATCTTTGCATCCAACAACTTTTTCACTTCTTTTTCAATTACAAGAAAACAAAGCAGGATTGATCCTTCTTAGTTTCTGACGAAATGGTTTAACATTTGGATTTAAAGGCACCTTATGTTGTATGATTCCTGTATCATAAGTTCTTAGTTCTTCATAAGACCATGCAAAGACATCTACATGCTCTTTTAACAGTTTGATATATCTATTTCTTTGTTCAGCTGTCAATGATTTAGAAATTTTGACCATTCTAGGATGTTTAGCTGAACCAATATTGCAGTCTATCACATTTCTTCTGAAGACTGAACAACAGGCTTTGAGGGTGTATCATCCTTTGTAAATATCCTTTCAAGAGGTACTAAACCCTTTGGGATGAAGTTACTCTTTAATTCAATGATCTTATGACCTGCTATCTCTTCTGCAGCAATTTCATCTAGCTGTTCTTCTTCGTCATCCTCATCCTGATCAATTAAGGAATTTGAAAACTCATCTGTAAGTTCAATGAACCTTTTAATCTCAGTATCATCTTCAAACACTTTCCACTATTTTACATTATCAGGTACAGAACGTCTGTACCTTATTTCAAATGGATACCTCAACTGAGTGGTTTTAGGAATTCTGAAGTGTGTGGCAGCTAAAGCCAATGAATCTGTAGTCTGATTGTAATCCCTGGGAATATAGGTAATATTAAAATATACAAAATAGTTTTCAAGCATGTCCCATACCTCATTCCGACAAAGCTTCAACAAACCCTGCTTCACTTTATAGTTGCTCTTCACTTGCTGAACAACTAGTTCGGAGTCGCCAAATGCAGCAATCTGCTGAATGCCCAACTCTTTAGCATCATTTAATCCCAGTAGCAAAGCCTCATACTCAGCAGTATTGTTTGTGGTAACAAATTCCAACTTGTACATGAGCTTCATTATTTCACCTCCAGGGGATTTGAGAAGAACCCCCACACCTGCTCCCTCTTTGCAATAGGAACCATCAAAATATAGTTTCCACAGTTCATCTTCTTCATTTCTACTATGTTTTACTGGATGATCCTTTTCAACCTGTAACAGAATAGCAGCATTGTCTTCGTCACTAAAATGAAGCATGTAAGTTCCCAGGTCTTTGTCTATAGCATATAGTGGATGATTGGTTGGGTTTTTATCGTCTGTCACTATGTAAGAAAATTGCAGGTCTCTATACAGCCTTCTATTTTTTCCACCAAACACAGGAATAGTAGCATAAGAGAGGTCCATTTGTAAGGTTCCTCCAACCTTCTTTGCCCAGGACCTAGAAAGAAGTAACCCGAACTTCGGTGTAATGTCAGCTACCACCACATCCATGATGACACTTTTCATAGGTAATTGAGCCAGGTTGACAACCATGTCCTTTATTACTCCAAGACACTTCACTGCTCAAGAATCAAAGGCATACAGGTCATGGTAAGGTTTAGTGATACTCAGGCCCAAAGCTTCCATAATAGCCTTTGGCATCAAATTGCGTGAAGCTCCCGAATCTAACAAACAATTATGAATCATCTGTTCATGGACTGTCAAAGTGACATAGAATGGAGGTGAAGCACCTGCTTCATTCTTAGTCTTCTCATCCAGGGCTGATCCAATGAAAATCTTAGGGTTTTCTTCCTGCAAATTTACTGTGTCTGAAACAGGCTGATTGTTTGTTGAATTCATCACTTTCAGGACTGTTTGTTTATACGAAGGTTTTTTAATTAATTCTGTCAAAGGTACATGAATCTTTAACTTGGCTAATTCATTCTCCAAACTGAAATTCTGGACAGATTTGTTTACCTCTTCAGTTTCTGAAGTCTTCTTTGGTTTTTCTATAGCTTGTCTTTTCTCAGTGACAGGATCAGCTATTTGCTTAGCAGGAGTAGTTGCAACAGCAACAGTTGCTCTCTTCTTCTGGGCCTGGACCACCTGTTTTGGGCCTGATCTGAGATTTATAGTCTTCTTAGGTTCATTTTGATGAACAGCAGCAGTTACAAGAGTATTTGCAAAGCCTAGATCATCTTCAGTTTCAAACATGTCAGCATCATAATATTCTGAATTCAGGAAATCTTCCTCAGTAACAAAACCTCCAGACAATCCATCTCCAAAATGATTCATATCTTGATCAGTCTCTTCAAAGAGCAATTCTTCATCAACTTCTTCCTCATCAGCTACATTGTTCTGAAGAGGTGGTGGCACTCTTTGGTCCTCATTTTCCCTTCTTTCTCAATGGATATCATTGTTCCTTCTTTCCCTAGGCATAAAACGAGGAGCAAATTGCCTTCTGAACTGATCCTGATTGTTTGGATTTTGTTCACCTTCAGGAGCAGGCTTGCTGGAGTTTTTCTCAAGCTCTAATTTGTTCAACTTTGCAGTCAGAATTTTTACCAATTTAGCCATTTCATCTATCTTCCCTTCAGCAAAAAGTGAAGATGAAGCACCTGGATCTGCTTCCTTTTTTCCTTTTCTTTCATACAGCTGCTGAGGTGTTTCCTTCTTTAGTCTATTTGAAGCCAGTATGTTGGATTCTACATCCAATGCTGCATCTTGCATGTTCAACAAAGTGATAGGCCTCCTCTCTCTCAGTAACGAAGAGAATTCGTGATCAAAAGCATTTGCATATGTCAATTTAGTTGATGTTTCTGTAGGCTTTATCTCGGCAGGAATCCTACTGTACATTTTGTTGAACCTCTTCGAAAAATCTGCAATTGTTTCATCTTTCTTCCTCCTAAGAGCTTCAAATTCTGTTATGTAATAGGTGTGGTCTTTTGTATCACCCCATTGTCTCATAAAGAGATCACGGAGTTCTTCGATAATAGTAATGGAGTTGGCATGCAACTCTCTAAACCACTTCCTCACATCTCCATCAAGGCTCTGGACAAACATCCTCATCCAAACATCCTTAGCCTCAATGTTTTGATTATCAGCATAACGTAGGAAAGCTTCCCAATGTTCTTCAGCTGTTGTTTATCCTTCTCCATTGAACCTAGGCAAATACTTCTAGTAGTCTCCTCCAGGCAGTGCATTTAAAGGCTGAGGTAAGACCAATGGTGCATATATGGCTGCAACCATCCGGTCCATCATGTCTATGGGAAGGTTTTGAGCTACCATTTTTGGACTAACTGATTTTGAAGATGAAGAAGCTTGACTGTAAATTGATTGGAAAGAGAATTTACATAATTTCAACTGAAAAAGAGGTATTTTACCAGGGGAGGTAGCTTTGGATTTTATAAAAGATTGAGGATTAGTAAAGATTTGGAAACTGCTATCAGGAATGATTGGTTTTACCCAAGATGAAGTTTCTTCTTCTTTCTTTGTCACAGATGAAGCTAATGATTCATTTAACTGCTCAGGGTCAGATAAAGAGGGTAATGATTGTGATATTCTAACTTTTCTTGCTGTCCTCAATATCTGTTCAGGGTCTGTCACACCCAACTGCAAGGGTGAAGTAGGTCTATTTCTAGTTCCCACTCCTCTAGAAGCCACTGTGACAACTTTGGTGAAAAATAGCCTTATAAAATGCTGGTTTAAGTCCACCTCTTAAAACCAGTAAAACTGATAAGTATCCCAGGGAAGATATGTTTTCAACTTTGTCCTTGGCAATGGCGCCAAAGATATTTGTGCCAGAAATTGTTTCCAAGGCTAAATAAACAAGCCAACACAATCTCAAACAAAACTTAATAAAGTGAAATAGGCTTAGGGTTTCTAATTTGTTTTTTTTTGGGTTGTAAACTTTGGGAACAAGCAGGGAATACACTCATGAGCAAAATAATAACTAAATCATAAGCAAAAGAAGACAAAGATGCATAATATATAAAACAAGATCCAACAGAACACAATGTTGAATTTCACTCATAAAAGACAAGCATCACCAGCACATAAACATAAACCAGTAATGAATATATCATTTAAGCAACTAAACAAGCTAAACAATGAATCCAACACAGAAACTGAAGGGTTAAAAGTGTCATATATCTCATAATTTTATCATCAAATGCATACAAGAGTTTTGATACTTAACTCATGAATAAGACTAAAGAACTCCTGAAGCTCTCCCAAAATCGAACCCTCATTCTGTCTTTCTAACCTCTCTAAATACTACTTTTTACAAAATCAGTTAAGGATCAAACCCTAACTGCCCTTAACTAATTCGATGTGATAAAGTAAAATTTACAATATTACAAAATATGACATTTTCCAAAAATAGTAAACAACTAACTAATATGTTTCTCAAAAAGAGATAACAAAAAAATGATTCAATAACTAACTCATAAGTCCTTTGCTGCCTCAGCTAGCAAAGCTATGCCATCTAGTGCCTGAACTTTCTTCCTAGCTCGCCTCTGCTCCTCTTCCATGTCAGCGATCCTTTTGGTGAGCTCCTCATTTTTCTGCTGCAAGTCCTTAACTGTCTTTTTCAACTCCGTGCATTGCAAGTCAGTGGTTCTTTTTCTCTTTAAAACCTCTTTAGATATTGCTGTCAGTTCCTGAAAATGTTCATTAACATCCTGTAGATCTTCTCTAAGCCTTCTGTTTGCCATCATCAGCCCCTCATTGATCTCTTGCATATAGTTCATCTGCTGTCTGTACTGCTTAATAGTTTTCTGCAAGTTTTCCTTATCTGAATCAAATGACCTCTCTATCATGATCTCTTGTTCATAACTGGGCCTCCAAGGTATGTCAAACTTCTTAAAAATGTCTGCATCTTTATTTAACAGGTCTGTGAAAATATCAGGAATATTAGGGTCTTCCAGAATACCTGCTTCTTTAAGTATGAGTTCATATTCCCATTCTAGATCTTCAACATGACGGTTCTTCAGCTTTTTTTGCTTGTTGTTGCTCTAAAAGTTCATTTCTTATTTCAAGAAATATGACAGACAGTTTAGGCTCGGTCTGGCTTAACTCCTTTACTAACTGTGATGATCCTTTTACTTTTGTAGGATGAGAAGATGAAGTTTTTGTAGCTGCTGTTTTCTCTCTTCTAATGCTCATTTCATCAATTTCTGGTTCTTCATCTGAGGAAATATCATCCAGGACAGTCACTTTTTGGGTATTCAATCTAGTATTGAGCAGCTTCTTCATATTCAACCTTAGCTTATTCGTTGGCCTGGTTTTAGGCCTCCAATATGGGGCTATCACTTCAAGCTTTTTCTTCTTCCTATTAGGTTTGACTATTTTGATTTCTGAAGTGGAGAATTCTCTGCATGTTTCAGCCTTATCTTTAGTTTTAGCAATAAGCTAATCTTCTTCTAATAAATACCCTTCATCATCTGACAGAATGGTAATAGGACTCCTCTTCTTGGTCTGCAACTCCTCTTCATGTACATCAACCTCCTCTGGAACAACAACTTTAACCTCATTGGAAAATTATGTTGGTGTCAAATGTTTTAAAGGCTACACTTTCTCTTCTGTAAACAATGAATACTTCCCTTTAACACCAGCTGAAGACATTTGAGTTCTAGTCTTCATAGGCTTTGAGTCTCCTTCAGGCTTCACCTCCTCTTTGTCTTCAATTTTTTTTCTTTTGTTCTAATTTCCTTACAAGGATTTTCCCTTTATCTGCCTGCTTCTTGATTTGTTGATCTTCTTGTTTCATTTGAAAACCTGACCAGAATAGGAAAAAATCCCAAGTTTTTCCTTCAGCTTGCAGGACAGTGCTAATGATCAACTTAATTAAGCCATGGTGAAAAATTGATTATGAAGAATGGTCTATATGCCCCTTGACTCTGTTGGACATCTTTTGTAGGATTTTGTACAGGAATAAGGGAAGACTCATCTTGGACACCCCCACCATATGCTATAAAAATCTGAAGTGGTATTTATAAACAAAAGCATATCTTCCCTCACGTGTTATATAGCTCTGCAAGATTCTAATAGGTTCGACCCATTCCCTTCTGAAGTTCTGGATTAAAATGCCGTTGTTCCAATCTGGAGTAACATTTGGTAATAAATACTTCTGAGCCTCAAAGGTGAAGGGCAGTTTCTTAAACCACATTTCCCCTTCATTATTAACTCCTATAGCCTCTGCAACCAAATCTACTATCAGTCTGAACTTCAAAGTATCAAACACCACCATGTCATCTTTATAACATTGTGCAAACCTACAGGAAAATTCAGAATTGTAACCATCTATATTCTTGAAGAAGTTCAGCCATCCAGCCTGTTGGAAAAGTTCAACACACCCAGGGACTTTCTCAATCCAACCTATATCAGTAGGTTCAGCTCTATTTACCTTGCCACTCTTCCCCATTTGTCTTGAGTAGCTGGAAATTGTGTGAGTTTAGGGTTCAATTGATGCCTTGATAGATGTTGTTTCTTCTCCAAACCTCTCAATTTTCAATAACTTGCCCTCTTCAATCTTCACTGAATGATTCTTTTAGTTTACTAATACAGGTTAGGCTTTATCACAGGTATAAGTGGTATAGGTCATTCAGATTACTCCAGCCTCTTCACTACAACTGATTATGAAACCTAGTTACCAATCAATTTGTTTGTTCAAATAGATGACCATCTCCAGCATGCATAATAAGCCTGTGTATTAGTACCCATAACCTTCCAGAATCATTTATAAACAATCTCTACATAAAAAGAGTTTTACATGAAGGATCTGAGCTGCCAACCTTTTAGACTAAATGAAGACTATTTATATGTTGGATGAGAAGATATATAAAGCAGAAACAATCTTAAACTTAGTCACTTTCAGCTCTCAGTAATTTTAGTATCAAAATGATAGTAGGTCTTCATCTACTCTCAATCCTTTAGCTCCTCGCTGCTTCTATTTGCTTCCAAAAACAGTAAGCTTCAACACCTAACAAAATTAGGTCTCCCTGCAACTTCAGATATTCGGTTCCTTTTTTGTATTGCTTGCAAACAGAAAATCAATTTAAGACATTGAAAACACTGTTGAATATATAGTTCATCACATCACTACACTTTGAGCTTTGACGGGGTCATACTTCATTAAAAATTGCTATTTTTCAACCTTCACTCATCCTAGCATCTCAGAGCATCTTAGACAGCTATTTCTTTGGCCGAAATTTCATTTAAAAACACAATTTATCATTTCCCTTGATCAATTTTGATAGAATAGACCCCAGCGAAAAAGCCCCAAATAATAAGTTATATTGGCCTATCATGGAATACATTTTAAATTCTTTACTGCAATTGATTCACACCACTTCTCATGTTGTTTGAGTACCGACTTGAAGGA
The DNA here is from genome assembly GCA_001517045.1 of Pseudotsuga menziesii. Classification (NCBI taxonomy): domain Eukaryota; kingdom Viridiplantae; phylum Streptophyta; class Pinopsida; order Pinales; family Pinaceae; genus Pseudotsuga; species Pseudotsuga menziesii. The sequence goes on from LPNX011149215.1 coordinate 356,122, forward strand.
TACAGGTGTCTTTCCATGTTCAATTTGATTGCAGGTAGTGAAATTAGGAAGCCCTAATTTCATGCGAAACCATAAAAACCTCACCTTTGTTTTCCAACGGTAATGTCTGGTTTTTTAGCAGCTATTGTTGCTCCACTAAGTCTTCTATCATCAAATATGCATGCAAGTAACAACTCACTTCATATTAAACCAAATCTACGCTGCTACCTATCAAGATGAACTGCATTCGGAGTAATGATGACCACGATTTCCTCACGACATGAAACCACCTGTTCTCATGACAATTCCTGAGTCCACACGTAGCAAACACCCTCAAATCACGTGATCAGTCACTCCATATTTGAAATCATGCAAAAATCTGACTAAAAAATCAAAGAAAATAGAGTCGTGATATTCTTGTAGCGCTCCTTCGTTAATTTCGGGCTCTTGCGCTACAAGAATAACTTTTAACGCTTTTTTGGCACTGTTTTACAACCTTTTGCCATTTTGAATGCAGTTAAAGAGATGAACTATGCTTTTGGCATGTATTTGAATGATGACTATACTCATAATATGATTTCTGATTCCATTACTAAACATGATGACCTTTTAAAAACCCCTCAATCATGTAAAAAAAAATAAAGTAAAAATATAAAGGCCAAATTCAAAAAATTCACATAACAACCAAAAATTCCCTTAAAAGAATAAAAAACCAAACTAAAGCAAATGAGTGACTTGGAATAAAATGCAAATCAAACAAAAATTGAAGAAACAAATTACTGACTTAACAGTATGGAACTAACCTCTTTTCGTGAAAAAACACCTACAAATAATACAAGTTTAAGATAGTGCATTAACTTCATAAGATAAGTAAGACCCTTAAACCTTGAAACCCTAGATCAATATAGGATTAGTAAGTAAAAGAATGAAAATATCAAAAACATGACGAAATCTATCTTATGGTAAAACAAGTTAAGACCCAAAAGCATAACCTACTACAAAGCACATATAGCTTATCAAAATTTGAACAAGCGATTCTAATTAAAGACTCAAAACTTGTTAAGTGTTTATGAATCACAAATGAAGTTATCTTTTTTTCGAATTATTCAGTAGTAGGTTAAGTCCTAGGTTGAAAATGAGATATAGAATTTACTTTATTTCTTTAAAATATATGTAAAATCATATTAGTGTTTTTAATGATCTAAACACTCAATAACATTTCTTTTGTAATTGATGAAATTATGGAGTGGTTACATGTTGTATCATATCATTTTCAAACACTAGGACTGAAGTTGGATCAACTCACATGCTCAACTACGAAAACGGGAAACAAATAATGACTATGTTCAAAAAGGGTTTCTGTACAAAAATATAAATTTTTATTTTGTAGGGAATGGAAGGAGTAGAGGCATCTATTGAAGATGGATCACATCATAATAATCTAGATAATTTATATGTGGAACTAAATAATCAACCATCTGAAATAATTCAAAATTTAGAAGACTTAAAAGTTGAATTACGGGTGGTTAAGGAAGATAATGAAAGAATCCTAAGAGCACAGGAAGAATTAAATCAAATATTGATGGATAAATTACATAACTAAGGAAAGGATAAAAGAAAAGAACATGAATATGAATTTTTACCTATATCATACAAGAGTAAATTAAGAAAGTTAAAATTCTCTGATAATGAAAGTAACTCCTCTTCAAGAATTAAGTTTAGATCACACAGAGAGAAACATACATATTCTAGTGAAAGTAGTGATAGCGACAACAGTCCTAAAAAGAGAAAGTATAAACTTTACAAAGAAATTTCAGGTGAATTTAAAAAGATAAAAATCCCTATGTTTAATTGTGAGGTGGAAAAAGGAGAATATTTTAAGGCATGGATGTCAGGTATGAAAAATTACTTTCAAATCTATAATTACTCAGATAAGATGAAATCTAGAATTGCTATCTATAACTTAACTAGAAAATTTAATATATGGTGGCAGGATAAAAAAAGAGTGAAAAATGTTAAATAAAAGTATGTAACTTGGAAGACTTTCAATAAATACTTTAAAATAAATTTGTTTATCTCAATAGTATTACGAAAAAAGAGCTCAGGAACTTTACGATCTTAATCTAGGTTCAATGTCAATGAAGGAACTAAGTAGTAAATTTTTAAGTTTATTATGATATGTACCTTATATTATCGATGAAAAGCCTAAGATAGAGAGGTTTTTGAGTTGTTTACCTCTTAGCTTCAAGGAAAAAATTGAATACGACAATCCAAAAACCTTTGAGGAGGAAATGAGGAAAGATAATTTCTGTTATGAACAAAAATAAATAAAAAGGAAGTCGTACCTAACTAGAAGAGTAAAAGAAAAAATACTTTTGAACAAAGAAGGAAAGGCTTTAATTCCAAAATAAAGGTCGGAAATAATTCTTGAAACTATTCCAAGAATAATTATCAAGGAACATATTCTAAATGTAATACACAACAGAATTTTACAACAGCAAAGAACACAGATCTTCCTAATAATCCTCGTAAAAATAATGAACAAAGAGAACCTGTAAAATGATGGGAATGTCAAGGACCTCATTATGCAAAGGAGTGTTCAAACATAAAGAGGAATTTCAACAACGTGCATATACTTTAGGAAGAATAAATTGTTGGTGATGTAGGAAACGAGATGCCAAGAATTAAAGAAGCCTTAGAGAATTCAAAGGATGATCACCAAAAATCCATGGTTGAAATAGAAGGTATGATATAGAACAAGGCTGTTTCTATTTTGATAGACCCAGGTGCTAGTCTAAGGTATGTGTCACCTAGTATAACAAAAAGATGTAACTTGGATTTGACAAAGTTTGAAAAATATTATTTGGTTCAGTTAGCTACAGGAACTAAGAGAAAGGTCATTATCTACGTTGAAGATTGTGAAATGTCTATGATTCAATTTAAAACTCAAGTGAAATTAAATGTACTACCTCTAGTCTCATATGTTGTTTTAATAGGTATGGACTGGATGGAAAAGCACAGAGTAGTTTTAAATTGTTTTGAGAAAACATTTACATGCTTAGATGAAAAATGAGAAATGGTTATAGTGAAGGGAATACCTAGAATAGTTTATGTTATACATATTTCATTTTTGCAAATGAAAAATTTTGTACGTAGAGGTTGTAAAGTTTTTATTGTGCATGTAATGAATGACAAACACACAAATAATCAGATGAATTAAAATATTATGATATACCAATTTTAAAAGAATTTTTAGATATATTCCGAGAAGAAATTCTAGGATTACCTCCAAAAAGAGAATTGGATTTTACTATTGAATTAGTACTGGGAATTGCACCTAGTTCAAAGGATTCTTACCAGATGAATATCCTAGAACTTAATGAATTAAAACTACAACTTCAAGAGTTAATATATAAAAATTACATAAGGCCAAGTGTATCCCCTTGGAGAGAATCTGTTTTATTTGTTAAAAAAAAAGACAGTGCCTTATGTTTATGTATAGATTACCGCCATTTAAACAAGATGACAATTAAAAACAAATATCCATTATTGCGCATAGATGATCTGTTTGATGAGATACGCAAAGAAACGATATTGTCAAAAAAAGACTTGAGATCTGTATATCATGAAGTCATAATTAAAGATGAAGATATTTTAAAAAATGCATTCAAAACCCATTATAGGAATTATGAGTTTGTTGTTATTCCATTTGGGCTAAAAAACGCTCCAACATCTTTTATGTGTTTAATGAACATTGTATTAAGTAAGTATTTGGATAAATTCGTAGTTGTCTATATAGATGACATACTAATTTATTCAAAAAAAAATAAGAACATGATGCATATATACAGATAATATTAAAAGTTCCGGGAGAACACAAATTGTACACTAAGTTTAGTAAATGCAAATTATTCAAAGATAAAATACAATATTTAGGCGATGTGATATCAAAGGTGGGAATATCAGTGGATCCCATTAAGATAAGAGAAATAATGGAATGGCTTGTTCCTAAGGATGTATCATATGTACGATCATTGATGGAGATTATAGGTTATTATCATAAATTCATAGAAGGATTCTCAATGATCGCAAATCCCATAACATCCTTACATAAAAATGGAAAAAGATTTGTATGGTATTTAAAATGTGAAGAAAGATTTAATAAATTAAAAGAATTATTAACTATTGCACCTATCATAAAAATAGCAGATCTAGACAAGGACTTTGTTGTAAAAGGAAAGGAGAATAAGGTGGTTGATGCTTTAAGCATAAATGAAAATCTAAATTTTATAGCCGTTGTCAGCAGTTATAAAACATAATTGGATGATAAGTTCGAAGATGGAGTAAAAATAGATAATATTATCAAAATGTAAGAGAAAAAGTTACAGAAAATGACTAAAAACATATAAAAACAGATTTTACTTTGAATGAAAAATGTTTAATGCTATATAAAAATAGCTTATATGTACATAATGTACCAGAAATTTGATGGTTGATCTTAAATGAAGTACATAAGAGTCCTTACTCACGATATCCTGGTTATCAAAATATGATAACAATGTTAAGAAAATATTATTTCTAGTCCAATGGGAAAAATGAAGTGGTTGAATATATAGCTAGGTGTATAGAATGATAGCAGGTTAAACCTGAGCATCGACACCCAGCAGGTCTTTTGCAACCATTACCAATCCCATATTGGAAAAGAGAATTTATCATCCTTGATGTCATAATAGGGATGCCTAAAAATCCAAAGAAAAATGATTTGGTAATGGTAGTGGTAGACAAACTTAGCAAAGGAACTCATTTTATACATGTTATAACTACTTATAAGGCTGCTAATATTGTTGATATTTTTATGAAGGAAATATTTCATTTGTATGGAATTCCAAAGATGATAATTTGTGATAGGGATCCTATGTTTACAGGTAATTTTTGGAAGTCATTGTTTAAAAGATTGGACACTAAACTAAATTTTAGTACCACTTATCATCTGCAAATGGAAGGAAAAACGGAAAGAGTAAATCAAGTTTTAGAATATATGTTATAGATGTATGTTAGGGATCATCCAAAGAAATGGGAATAATATCTGCACTTAGTCGATTTTTCTTATAACAATGATTATCAATCTTCATTTAAACTTAGTCCTTTTGAAATACTATATGGTAGGAAATGTAATACTCCCATTTCATGGAGTAATCCAGTTGACATATTAATGTTAGGACATTACTAGTTTAAATAAATAGAACTAACGGTGAAACATGTACAAAGCAATATGAAAATTACACATGACAAACAAAAGAGTCATGTAGACCTTAAAAGAACTCAGAAATAATTCCAAGTAGGTGAGCATGTTTTTGTCAAGGTAAGACCCAGAAAAATATCCTTTAAGTTGGGGACTTGTACTAAATTAGCACCCAGGTATTGTGGACCATTTGAAATATTGTCAAGAGTTGGACTAGTGACTTATCAGTTAGTTTTGACACCTAATCTCAAAATAAATAACATATTTCATATTTGTATATTGAAAAAGAATGTGCATGATGTTACTCATGTAATCGATTGGAATGTTATTCAGGTAGAGCCAGAAGGATATTTTTAGGTGTAACTGGATTGCATCCTCGACAAGAGAGATATTTTTTTTAAGAATCACACCGTTGGACAAGTAAAGGTGCAATGGAAACACCTTATTCCAAATTAAGCAACCTGGGAATTGGAGAGTCATATGCGGTAGAAATATCCAATTTTTTTCTAGAAAGACTTAGATGATACTTAAGAAACATCAATGATGTTGTTGAACTTAAGAGGGAGTGTTTGTAACCCACGTAGAACTAAAAGAAAATTATTTTCATGAAAAGACATTACGTTAAAAGTTGTTGTAAATTTTTATGTTGTTGACCCACGATGGTCAAAGATGACTATAATTGAATATTTTATTTTTATAATAATTAAACGAAGAGAAAACTATCCAAATAATACTGTTGAAGAGTGTTCACTAACCCACTAGGAGGAATGATCTATTGTAGAAGGAAAAAATGACAAATGGAAGCAACAACATTCACTTTCTAGCCATTGCAGGAGGCAACATCCCTATAATTGTGGTCATGTTCCCAAGAAAAGAGGAACTGAGCAGGTGGCTTATTTAATTGAAAAACTAACCCAAATACCTAGGAAATCATATATATACCATCGAATGAGAAAGATACTCACTACATTGTAAGAGATTAGAACCTTGTGGTTTTGCTGGAAACTCAAAAGTTAGGCACAAAAGAGGAATTCGATGAGGGGAAAGCTAAAGTGAGTTGCTAGAGTTTTGACTACAAGTGTGACTGCTAAGTTAGAGAGAGTAGTGAATAGTATTCTACAGAGTATCTTCCTCTGGGTGGTTCAGTGAATAGGCCCGAGGATCCTAAAGCAAGTAATCTTGGCTTCTTTCAGAAGACAGTTGGGAGGAGCAGTCTTCTTTGGGTGTTTACCCACTTTGAAGTCAGCAGGTTCTATATTGTTCTAGTTAATTATCTTTTATTCAACTTTTGTTTATATTCTAAAGGGCTGTATAAATAAATGGTTATTTTTTTTGAAAAATAAAGTAGGAAAGTTTTGTCTTCTGTAAATTATAAGTTAAAATGAATTTTACTACTGCAACAGTTTTTCCATTTTTTGGAATTGTAAACTATATTATTCTTCTACCTAGAATCAGTATCAATATATCTATATATATATATATATATATATGGTTTTTAAGTAGTGTTAGCACCATTTCTAGGATAATTGTTTGTGGAAGGGTTTAGCCATCAACAAGAGAAGTATGGTTGTAACGTTTTGTATCATATGGCCCTTATGAATGATGGTAAAGTTATGCAGGTGTTGGAAGGGGGATTTCCATAGTAAGAATGCAAAAAACTTGAAGAAATTATGATTTTTGATCTTGGAAAGTTTATGAATGAGGAAATCCTCCCTTAGAAGAATTACTGATAGGAAACGGGCAGTCAGGATGCTCACCGCGAGAAAATCAATGGCTAAATTTTATTTCCACCAAAGGAAGAGCCGGAAGTGGAAGAGCAGAATATGAAAAATACTTCGACATAAAAAGTTGGAAATACGCCTTCTGTATTCTGTAGTTCAAGATCCAGTGGAAAAGGAGAGTTTCCACCCCATAACAATGGCCAGAAATGAAGCAAAGGTCGAAGTGGAAAATATAATGTTTTCGGTTATAAACTTAAAAATCCGATTTCCTCTTTTCCGAGATCAACATCTATAGGATAGAATGTTTTTGCCGTGAGATAAACGGTTTGGAATGGTTGAAGAAGGAAGAGAAAAAAGAAAAGTCTGAAAGAAGTTTAAGCCTCATTTTCCATTTTCTGTAGTATAAACATTTGACGACTCAGATCATTTCCTTCTGAATATCGATGGTCCGAAAGGAATCAAACAGGTGAAAGTCAGAAAGAGGGAAACCAAAGATTTTGGTCGAAAACTTTTAAGTTCCGACATCCGCGACCTGATAGATCTACAGTTCAGATTGCATCTGCCAAATATCAATGACCCAGAATAGAGTTGAAAGGATGAAGGTCGGAAGGTGGAAAAATTAAGTTTTTGGTGAAAAAAGGGTGAAAATACGCCTTCAACGTTTTGTTTTCCAGTAAAATGCAGAAGTGAAAATGACTAAAATTATGTTATGAAAGATTGGATTTTCTTCTTTCCAAGTTTTTCTAAAGTGTGGAAGTAGAAAGGAGAAATCAAAAGGGTTAGAAAGAATTGATCATGAAAGATAGAATTTCCTCTTTCCGAAGTACGCTTTCTAGAAAAGTGTGTAAGTAGAACGGAGGAGGCGGAATCATGGAAGTGGAAAGTTCAGATGTTCAAAATCCAAAATATAAGGAGTCCATTTTCTGAGTTCCACTAAAGGTGGAATTGGAAACACGAAGCCGGAAAAGCAAAGTTCAGTTAAAGAAAAATTTGAAGTCCCGCATTCTGATTCCTGCAATACAAAACCTTTGATCTCATATCAACGATTAAGAAATCATCCTCATCCAAATCAGCGGTCGAGATTAGCTCCGAAGACAAAGGTAAATTTGAAGGTTGAAAGCAAAAAAAGATTGGATTTTGCAAACGAATTTCATTTTTCTCATACAAAAGATCAACGACTAAGCATAGACCCAATATAGATCGACGGTGTGAAAATCAGAAGGGTAGAAAGGATGATGCAGAGGCGTAAAGTGAAAAGCTAAACCCTGTAAAGGTTGTCATCCCATTTTTCGCATTTCGAAGACCCTAGATCAACGGTGCAGAATGAATCTCAAGTTGAGATCTATGGTCCAAAATCATTTTTGCAGGTAAATTTTAGAGATGGAGAAAAACGTTGCAGGCCATGGAAGAAACCCTATGAAGAGTCATTTTTCAGCATCCTTGATGTTAAAATCCCCAACTGATTCATCATACGTGCTCTCGCATGTGTTTTTTGTTTGATTTTATGATCAAGGTGGATCTATCAGATCATTTGTTTGTTATAAATTTTGTTTTCATGCTGAAACTAATTTTAGCTATGTTTTGAGGTTTCTCTCGGGAGCTTAGGAAACTATAAATATGCCCTCCATAGAGGGAAACAAGGTTGGAACCCGTGAAAATTTTGTGTTATGTTTTATTGAGATATTTTTCTAATAAATTTGCATAGTTGAATGCTTGTTTTTGTTGCAGAGATTCGTGAGTGATTCGTAGCTTATAATCTGTTACTTTCTTTCCTATGTGCATCTATGCTTTTTAATCTTGCCATTATGTTTTCTTCTTGCCTAGAATAAGTGTATAATAGTTCATAATTCATCTTGTATGATCTGGATATTTTTTTCAGGTATTCACCAAAGCTTTCCCTCCAAAATTGATGCAGAATTCATCCCGTAGATGATCTGTGTTGATGGACTCTTCATGTTTTCTATTTATCACCAGAAAAATAACTATTTGACTGTAACCGAATGTTACCTTGCCTCTATGGATATTCACCTGCAAACTCTTCTGTAAGCCATCTATAATTTGTGTCTCCATGGCCCAATTGTGCTTTCCCTATTTCAACCATTTCTAAATCTGATTTTTTTTTTTTATCTTTAATTCAGGCCCTAATATAAATATGTGAGAGATCACACCTTGGAAAGGAAGAATATAGATCTCCTTTCCTAAAGTGGTTATTTTTTTCCCTTGGGTTTTACCCTCTACAACCTAGGGTTCATTCTGAGTAATAAGAAACTGGCGCCGTTACCGAGGACAAAAGACAAATCAGCCCTAGGAGACGATAAAGATTCAAAGAAGAAGGGTTTATGTGAGAAAACAGAGACTCCATCATTTGATATAGGATGTATGTTTTCCTTGGAGACTCCACATTGGTCCTGAAGAGAATTACAAAAGGCATCCTGGCTTTGAGATAACCACATACATGAGGTACTCCTAACACTGAAATATTACCAGGTGTGGATGGCCCAAGTAAATTGTTTAGAAATAAAGGAAAATGACAATTTGATATTCCTCAATTTGGAGATACATCTACTCAATAATTTCATAGTATTCTATATTTCGTGTGGGAAAGCAAATTTGAAAGGTCATTGTTAAATTCTAAATTAGAATCTGACCTGAAAGACACAGAACTACATCCTATTAGGTTAGAGTCATATCTTCTTGACTCTCTCTGTAAGAACCTTCAAAACTCTGGGGGAACTAGGGTAAGGAATCATGCCACTCAAAAATTTCATCCTTATATCCCACCAGTTTTCCAATCCCCTCCACCTTTCCAATATACTCCTCTTGTTCCTAATCCACCTAGACCAATGACTTCTAGGTTTCCCCCTTTGGCTTTACCAATTGCATTACATGACCTTCTCCTTAACTATGCCTAGATAACTACCTTGTATGATGGGGAGGGTAACTTCACAGCCAGATACCATGTAGATAGATTTGAAGACTTCATTGAATTGGAGGTAGTGTATTATGATGATGTGAAGATGAGTCTATTTGCACAAATCCTATCAGGGTAGGCAAAGAAGTGGCTCAAGGATATACATGCTAGATCTATTCTCACCTTTGCAACTTTCCAAACTGCCTTCCTAGAAAGATGGGATGAGAAGAAAATCCCTTTGCAGGTGCTTTCTTAGTGCAGTGGTCTTAAACAAGGGAGAGTGTGAATTTGTACATGATATTTCCAGTAGGCTTATGAGGGTGTACAATTCCATTCTAGTCGACATAAACCCCCTTGTAGGTGCTGTAAAACTCCATTATGCTGATGATTTTGACAGTGATTTTGCATTATTATTGAGGGAGAGAAAATCAGCTAATCTTCTTGCCATGTTCCAAGATTCCATGGAAGTAGAAGAAAAAATGATGTCCAGTGGGAAAATAAAGTAGAGAGTAGAAATAAGGAAAGTTAGAGAAAAACATGTACCTTCTACTTCATCTTCTGCTTCTTCAAGTGATATAAATTTTGAGATGATGATGAAGATAATGGAAAGTTAATGGATAGAATGAATTTGGAAAGAAAAGCAATGAACAAAGAACCAAATGAACCACAGATCAAGAATCCTAACTTCAGACTCAGCTAACCCTCCCCCACCTTCATAGATCAGACAGAGGGATGTGAGGAATCCCATAAATCCTAATGATCAGCAGATACAACAACCCTTCCCTGAAAACTATGTTGCTACTGAAGATGGTGTTGAGTCCATTGAAGACCATATTCACCAGTTTGGTGAGTTAGATTCTAATATTTAACTTATAAAATAAGAACACATTAGGGATGCCCAAGAGGATGCAAATAAAGAGTTGGAGGAAGAATCTCAACAATACCAGAAGGGATACATGCATCCTATTGATGATGTTTAGAGAATGTTAAAATTGAGGAGTAGAGATGTCATAGTGAACAAAGGAAGGTTATATAAAAACCAACCTTCCAGCAACAAAATGCTGAAAAGAAAAAAGAGAAAAAAATAACTTATTGTATATAAAGAGCCTTGTTGAAATTGAACATAAGAGATAGATCAATTACACTCACAAAATTGCTAATCAAACATGCAAAATTCACACAAAAGGAGATTGAAATTGGAGCATAACTTAATCATATATTAGATAAATGTACATTATCCAACCATATGAATTAATAGGCTGATCAAATATATAATTACTTGAGATATTCAAAATCACTAGGTTTCTATTCGAATTGGTCAAAAAGCAGGCTTACTGAAACAAGACAAATCCCCCATAGGTGCAAAAAGGACTTTCCAAATCCATGAAGATCCTCACAAATTAGATAAAGAAAGTGGGAAATCTAATAAGTGGTGGAAATATAACTCATTCATTCTTTTGTATGGAGAAAAGCGAGGATGATATGTTAAAAAAACAAGGCAAGTTCCCCTAGACAAGCTTTTCCTTTATGCCTTAAAACTACTATAAAGAAAGGTAGCTTTTAGAAAAAGAAGATATGCACTTTAAGGAACCAAGAATAAAGAAGAAATGCTGAATATGTTTCTAGGATGATTCCAAAGCACTCCCTGGCCCATTTTAGCATGTATTGACTTCTATGAACATGTAGATCTCAACTAGCATAGAGAGGGAATCTAATAATCTAGGAATAAGACAAAAATGATTTAATTAATGTCAAATATGGGTAACTATGGGTAACTATGGGTTGATTATTCTAATAATCCTGTTGTGTATAAAGAACCTGTGAATAAATTAGATAAAGTAAGAGAGGTTAGACAACCAACACTAGTGCATGTAGAAAAAGTTGTTTCCGCTTTTAACTTGAAGTCAGAACTCTCCAAACTAAAAGTGTACAATTATTTCAATGAGATGTTAAGAAACAAAGAGTACATAAACAAGATATCAGACATGGTAAGGAGATAGGGGGGTTTTTTTCCTTATATCTTAGAAGTGTATGATGATGTCCCTACCATTGTTTTTGGGTCCATGTTTGAAAGTATGGATGATGAAGAAGCTCCTCCATTTTACCTGAGTCTGAATGTACATGACATGACTTTACATAATGCTATGATTTATTCTAGTGCTTTCCACAATATAACTCCTAAAAGGATGGTAGAAAGTATGGGTTTGGAGGTCACTAGAACCTACAATGGTTTGTACTCATTTGATTCTCGGAAGGTAAAATGTTTGGGACTGATTAAATATATGGTAGTTACATTGACTAAAATGTCATCTAAGGTTGTAGTAATGGATGTGGTGGTGGAAGGAATCCCTCCAAAATTTGGTGTATTTATTTCAAGTACATGGACTTCAAAATTTAAGGGGATTTTACAGATGGACATGTCCTATGCTACCATTCCTGGGATTGGTGGAAACAAGAGACTGTGTAGTGAGAAAATATCCCCATATGTAGTTAGCATCCAAGAATCAACTAATACTCATGCTATATATGATGTTGATATAGACCTAGGGTGTTCAGTACTCTTCAATGATGGTGTTCCCTATGATCTTGAAAAACTATACCCATTGAAGATAAGGAAGAGGAAGAGGAAGAGGAAGAGTCTGCAAGCAAACATGAAGCTTTAGAGAGGAAACACAAAGAAGAAGGTGTATGTACCATGTATTTTGATGCGTCTATAGAAAACGTTGGTGTTGGTGTTGGTGTGTACATTATTTACCCTATCATATACTTTAAGGATCTGTCTTTCAAGTTGACTTTTGAGTGCACAAATAATGTAGCATAGTATGAGGATTTGCTATTGGGATTGAATGCCCAGAAAGATTTGGGAGAAAAAAAGGGTGAATGTTCTGGGATATTCATAACTTGTGGTGAACCAAGTAAATGATAGCTACCAAACCAAACATCCTAGGATGAGGGCTTACAGAAATGAAGTGTGGGACATGTTTGGTAATTATTTCACTGAACATACAATCAGAGTAATTGGGCCAAAATTGCGAACTCAGTGGATGAATCCTTAGCTATGGTTGTTGGTAAGTTCAAAATCTGTGTTGTTGGTAAAAGGAAATACAAAGTTGACATTGTAAACATGCCTTCTATACCAAACAATTCCAAATACTAGCAAGTATTTGATGATGACATGCAGATAAAGAGGTTTTTAGAATTATCTGGTGAGTTTGTGAATACCCAAATATATAATCAAGATAATAATGTCGATAATCTCCTAGATGCTAAAGAGATTGAAGAAGATAGTGATGTAGATAAAAAAAATTGAAGAAGTCACTACAGGGTAAGACATCGTTTAATTGAAGAGTAACCATATACCCAAAGGCCTAACCCCCCTTAAGAAATTGTTTGATCGGAATGATGTGGCTAGGGACCCAAAGTTGAAGCTTGATGATGATGTAGTGAAAGAAAAGAACATAGGAACTGAAGAAAATCCCAGAATCATAAAGCTGTCAAAGAGATGTCTACCAAGGAAAAGGAAGAATATATCAGTCTGATGAAAATATACATAGATGTCTTTTCATGGAGTTGCAAAGAATTGAAGGAGTATGATACATCAATCATACAACACACAATCCATATAAAAAAAGGTGAAAGACCTTTCAAGCATAAATTAAGAAGAATCAATGATATGTTATAACTTGTCATTGAAAAGGCGATTAGAAAGTTGTTTAATTCCAATATCATAGTCACTCTAAGGTTTTCTAAGTGGGTGTCCAATATGGTACATGTCAGAAAGAGGAATGGTGATAATCGGGTTGTGTATAGACTTCAGGAACCTCAGCAAAGTTTCTCTGAAGGATAACTATCATTTTCCTAGGATGGAATATATTATACATAAGATGGTGGGGTGTGAGAGAATATAAACCATGGATGGATTCTCTGGATATAACCAAGTCAAATTATTTCCAGAATACCAAGAAATTACTGCATTCACTACACCATGAGGTACGTTCATGTATGCCAAAATGCCTTTTGGGTTAATGAATGCAAGGGCCACTTTCCAGCGTGCTATGGATATTGCATTTACAGAGGAGAAAGACAAGTTTGTGGTGGTATACATGGATTACATCATAGTATATTCAAGGTTTGACAGAGAACATCTCAAACACTTGGAATTTTTTTTCGGAAATGCAAAAGGTATGGAATATCATTGAACCCCATAATGTCAAACTTTGCACTAGAGGAGGGAAAGCTGTTGGGACACATCATTTATAAGGATGGCATAAATATTGACCCAGCAAGGATCTTCGCTATCATGAAGGTTGAAGATCCGAGAAGCAAAAAAGAATTACAATGTTTCATTCGGCAGGTAAACTTTTTGAGAAGATCCATTCCGATTTTTGTTGAAATTTTGATGAACATCACTAACATGTTAAAGAAAGAACATGAGATTAAATGGACCATAGAGGAAAGGAGGTATTTCATATACATCAAGATTTCTATCACAGAGGCACCTGTTCTGGTAATCCCATACTTTACCAAATATTTTTTGATTTTTTCTTATGCTTCTGACCACACCATTGTTGGAGTAATGTTAAAGAAGAACAATCAAGGTATTGAGCAGCCTATTGAGCCTTTTTATGTAAGGTGTTGAGAGATAGGGAATTAAATTATGATATCATGGAGAAACGGGCATATGCTTTAGTCAATTCTTTAAAGGATTTTAGGGTTTATATTATTCAATCACACATCATTGCCTATGTTCCCATAAATGTGGTGAAGAGCATCCTTACACAGTCGGACCCATAAGGAAAGAGAGAAAAGTGGATTGTTGTGCTGTTAGGATATGAAATTGAGATCAAGCCCACCAAACAGATCGAAGGGCAGGGGCTTGCAAATATTATGACCAACTCAAATTGTGAATCCTTACAACTGAATTTACTAACCATTCATTCCAATCAGCCTGATGTACAGGTACAGGTAATGCTTGATTTATCTGTATCCTCTTGGTATTATGATATTGCATATGTCTTGCAGAATTTACAGGCTTCTACAGGATTGAGCAGGAAAAGAGATACATCAGTAAAGTTAAAGTCTACTAAGTTCAGTATTTTGAACAAACACCTCTATTGGAAAGATCCTTGTGGTGTGTTACTCAACTGTGTCTTGGAAAATGAAGCTAAAGAGAAAATGACATAATTTCACAAGGGAGACTGTGGTGGACCTCACTCATGGAATGTGACTACCAACAATATTTTGAGGGATGGTTTATACTGGCCTTCAATGTTCTCATATGCCTACAAGGAAACTACTATATGTCACCAGTGCCAGATATTTGATGGCAAAAGAAAAGCGGTCTCACTTCCTCTCAATCCCGTATCAGTAGAAGCACCCTTTCAGCAATGGGGACTAGAATTTATTCGGAAAATAAATTCTAACTCCTCAGGTAAACACAGATGGATCTTGATAGCTACTGACTATTTCACTAAGTGGATTGAGGAAATTCCTACAAGAAGAGCCACAGATGCAGTAATAATGGGCTTCCTTGAAGAGAATATTTTATCCAGGTTTGGTTGTCCTGTAATAATTGTAATAGATAATGCTCCTTCCTTCAAGTCTAAGAAAATGATAAGTCTCTATCATAAGTATCACATTAAGCTAAATCATTCTACTACATATTACCGCAGGGGAAATGGGTTGGTTGGATCTTCCAACAACAACATGGTAATAATCATTAAGAAACTGTTGGAGGATAACAAAAGAGACTAGCATACAAAGATGAGATATGCCTTTTGGGATGATAGGATCAAAACTAAAAGATCCATTGAAATGTCACCATTCCAACTGGTATATGGAGCTAAGGTGGTTTTTCCAGCATCCTTGGGTGTACCTGTCATGAAACTATTACAGGAGCACCAGGATGAGACCAATCACATACAAAGAAGAATTAACTAGATAATAGAATTAAATGACATAAGGGACAAATAATATGATAAATTCCATTTCCATCAAGAAAGAATGAAGAAAGCCTTTACAGAAGGGTAAAGAAAGAAAAGTTCCAGCTTGAGGATTTGGTATTGAAGTGGGATTCTCCCAGAGAAGAAAAACATGGAAAATTTGATCATATGTGGGTAGGCCCATACATCATAGCAACAAACAGAGGAGATAATTCCTTCATTATACATCGTCATGATGGATCTCAGTTGGAAGGAGTTCCAATGAATGGGAGGTACCTTAAGCATTATTTGTCCTAAAAAGAGAATGTAATTTATGTATCATAGTGTATATAATTTTCTTTCCTTACCTTTCTAACAGTACAGATGGTGAAGCCAAAAGATTTGAAGCCCGAAGAGAAGGTCCTAAGGTATGAAGGGATCATCATGTTTCTAATTTCATTTTATTTTCACTTACAAGTAAAAAACTAAAAGGTAACTTTTTTTTTTAATTCAAAAACCTTGGAGCTGCGCAATGGATTTGGCACCTGATCTATAGGGTTATTTTCTACCTTGTAGGGAGGATAACATCTCGAGTTGGAGCCAGTTGTTAGCACAATTTATGGGCTAACTAATTATGGAAGAGTTTGTCCATCAAAAGGAGAAGTACTAGAGTTGTAAACTTTTGTATCATCTGACCCTTAAGATTGCTAATAAATTTTTGCAGGTGTTGTAAGGGGGATTTCCATAGTAAGAATGCAAAAAACTTAAAGAAATCATGATTTTTTACCTTGGAAAGTTCATGACTGATGAGATCCACCCTTAGAATAATTACTGACAGGAAATGGGAGCTCAAGATGCTCAGCATGGGAAAATCAAAGGATAAAATTTGTTTCCTCCTAAGGAAGAGATGGAAGATGAAAAAGACTTGGGCGTAAAAGGTTGGAATCCACCTTCTTCCTTCCGCAGTTCAAGATCTAACAGCCAAGAAGAGTTTCCTCCCTAGATAGATGCCTAAAAGTGAAGCGAAGGAGGAAGTGGAAAATATAATGTTTTGGGTTATAAACTTAGAAAATATAATTTCTACTTTCTGGAGATAAAGATCTACAGACCCGAATGTTTCCACCATGAGATGAACAGTCTGAGATGGCCAAAGAGGGAGGAGAAAAAAGAAAATTACAAAAGAAGTTTAATTCTAGTTTTCCATTTTCCGTAGCATAAATATCCAACTCAGATCATTTCCACCCAAAGATCAACGATCCAGAAGGAATCAAAAAGGTGAAAGTCGGAAAGCGGGAAACCAAAGATTTTGGTCAAAAAAGTTTAAGTTCTGACTTTCGAGATTCGAAAGATCTACGGTTCAGATTGCATCTGCCCAATATCAACAAAATAGAATAGATCAGAAAGGAAGAAGGTCGGAAGGTGGAAAAATTATGT
This sequence comes from Pseudotsuga menziesii, assembly GCA_001517045.1. Lineage (NCBI taxonomy): Eukaryota > Viridiplantae > Streptophyta > Pinopsida > Pinales > Pinaceae > Pseudotsuga > Pseudotsuga menziesii. The sequence goes on from LPNX011149215.1 coordinate 373,330, forward strand.
TTTTGGTGAAAAAAGGGTGAAAATCTATATTTCGCATTCCATTTTTTGAGAAAGTGTGGAAGTAGAAATGATTAAAATTACATATGAAAGATTGTATTTTCCACTTTCTGAGTTATTCTAAAGTGAAAAAGTGGAAAGGCGGAATTGGAAAAGTTAGAAAGAATTGATTGTGAAAGATAGAATTTATGCTTTCCAAAAAAGTACGGAAGCAAAAAGGCGAAGGCAGAAAGAGGAAAATCATATTTGTGAAATATGGAAATCCCTCTTTTTGGGTTTCGCTAAAGTGCGGAAGCGAAAAGGAGGAGGTGGAATCATGAAAGTGGAAATGTCAGATGTTCAAAAGTTGAAAGATAAAGAGTACATTTTTTGAGTTTTGCTAAAGGCAGAATCAGAAACGTAGAGCCGAAAAAGAAAATTTTAGTTAAAGAAAGATTCAAAGTATTGCATTTTGATTCCCGTAGTCCAAAACGTATGATCTCATATCAACGGTTAAGAAATCATATGCATCCAGATCAACAGTCTAGATTAGCTCCGAATATAAAGGTAAATTTGAAGGTTGGAAGTCGAAAAAGACAGGATTTTATAGGAGAATTTGGTTTTCCGCATACAACAGATCAACGGTTAAGAATAGATCCGATATAGATTGACAGTGTAGAAAACAGAAGGGTGAAAAGGATGATGAAGAGGAGGAAAGTGTAGAGTTGAACCTCAGAAACGCCATCAGGCCATTTTCCGCATTCTGCAGACCATAGATCAATAGTGCAGAATGAATCTCAAGATGATATCTACGGTCCAAAATCATTTTTGCTCATAAATTACAGAGATGGAGAAAAACATTGTAGACCATGGAAGAAACCCTTCGAAGGGTCATTTCCAACATCCTTACTGTCCAAATCCTCAACTTATTCATCATATGTTCTCTTGCGTGTGTTTTCTTATTTATTTTATGATAATGGCAGAACTGCCAGATGATTTGTTTGTTATGAATTTATGTTTCATGCTAAAACTGATTTTAACTCTATTTCAAGGTTGGTTTTGGGAGCTTAGGAAACTATAAATATGCCCTCCATAGAGGGAAAAAAGGTTGGAACCTATGAGAATTTGTTTTCATGTTTTATTGAGATATTTTACTAATAAAGTTACAAATTTGAATGCTTGCTATTGTTGCAAAGATTCCTGTGTGATTTGTATCTTACAGTCTGTTACTTTCTTTCCTCTATGCATGTATTCTTGTTAGTATTTCCATTTTGTCTTCTTCATGCCTCGAATAAGTGTATAATATTTTAGAATTCATCTTATATACTTTGGATATTGTTTTCAAGTATTCACCAAATCTTTCCCTCCAAAATTGATGCATAATTCATCATGTAGATGCTCTTTGTTGATGGACTGTTCATGTTCTCTCTTTATCACCATACAAACAACTATTTGATTATGACCAAGTGCTACCTTTCCTTTGTGTCTATTCACCTGCAAATTGTTCTGCAATCCATCTATAATTTGTGACTCCATGGCCCAATTGTGCTCTCCCTGTTTCAACCATTTCTAAATATGAATTTGTTTTATCTTTAATTCTGGCCCTGATATAAATCTATGAGAGGTCCCTCTCTGGAATGCAAGAATCCATATCTATTTTCCTAAAGTGGTTCTACTGTTACCTTGGGTTTTACCCTTTGCAACCTAGGGTTCATTCTGAGTGATAACAACTAGTAAATTAGACAATTAGTAAATGTTTAGTATTTCTTTAATATTCTTATAATTTTCATATAGATTTTAAACAAGACCTTTAACAAATTTTATTAGAGCTAGGGTGTGCCTTAGTTAAGCACAATAAAACCCTAAGTCAAAATTCATAAAGAAAACACAGTTTAGATTTGAAAATTACAATGGTTGTCGGCCAGGTATTTTTGAGACCCATACAAAAATAAAGTGTAGAAATATTATTATTATTATTAACCAGTACAAATCCCTTTTATCCGAATGGCTTAAGGATTTCTAAAATTACACAAGTATCAGTTCTTTTACACATTCGAAAGGATTTTGTTTGAGTAATTTACTTGGTAACTATAGGCAATAGGCTGAGAAGCTTATCGTTTTCAAAAAAACAAGTTAGGGTTAAAATGTTACTTTAATGAAATGATAGTTTTGATGTAACTATATTAAGAAAATATCTATCTTCTTTATAAACTCTGCATAACCTTAATAGGGTTTATACAAATTAAACAAAATAAACAAACTCTATTTATTTTACTATAAAAAATGATTAACATGCCAAGGTTTGAAGCGTATAAATGTTATTTTATCAAGAAATGCAATTTAACTGAAAAATACAACAACCACATCTAAATCCAATGAAGATATGTTGTACTCGTAAACTCCATCATAAACAAGAATGACATCCCTGCAAAGGATTTACGCAAAATTTGTATACGGATATTTTTACATAAAATATTTTACAGAGTAATAACCACAATCATATACAAACTAATAACTATAATCAATCTCTTCCACAATTTAATAAAACAAAATACCATATACACAGGGTAACACTAAGAGTATTTCTTTAAACCATAGTATCGTTTATTATAGAGTATAATAATAAACCATGTACGGTAATAATAACCGAACTTCCTTGGCATAAGCAAATTACAGAGCAATTCCAGAATCCTTGCAACAGTAGGAACATAAAATAACCAATTACAAAGACAAAATTCATTCCTTAAAAAATATACTAACAACTATAGTTGGAGTTTTCCACTTTTTACAAATAAACCTAAAATTTCCCACAGACTCCATGGTCTGCAACAAAAAGGATTTTTCATATTTATTTAACTACATATAAAACCCCAACGAAGCCCACAGGCTTAGAAATAGATTAAATATCTTCCAGTTTAGGAAAACCACGAGAAATTTTTCCACAAAACAAAGGAGGGGCTAAAAAAAGATTTAAATCGCCAATGAAACTAGAAATATGTTTGAGACCCCTTTACATCTTTGCACATCAACAATGACCATACAAGGTTCAAGGCTGAAGGGTCTTACAAAAGAGTTTAGTGTGGGCCACCCTCGACCTGATTTTTTCTCCAAGCCAAAAAACCCCATCATATCACCTGCCAGAAAAAATGATAGAAAGGATTATATGCCTTACTTTAAAAATAGAAACAAGTAAGAAAAAAATAAAAATATTTACCTCAGTTCAAAACTCTTAATAGATGAAACAGTGGCAAGCTGAGATCGTGTTTGCACAAGCCTTTTCCCAAAGAAACAATGGCGTTGATAAACTCATTCACAGTCTTGGCTGAAGGGATGAATGGTGGAAGGGCTGAGAGCCTTTATCTCTCTCGACCAACCCACAATGAAAATGGTTAAAACCAAAGAAAAAAACCCTTGGTTTGAGTACGTTAGGTTTCAATCCCTATCACAGCTTGAAAGCACCTTTTGGATCCCATTCACATGGGAACTTTAAAAGTTCACCTACCTCCACGTAGTTTTGATTCTAAGCCCACACTCTATAGTTTTAAGTATTTTTTTATTTCTCCATGTTTATCACCTTGTGTTCATAGTGGTTAAGTTGCTAGGTATGGAACTAACCCCTTTTTGTGAAAGAACACCTGCCGCAATAATACATGTTTAAAATAGTGCATTAGCTTCATAAGCTAAGTAATATTGTTAAACCTTAAAACCCTAGATAAAATTGGTATTAGTAAGTAAAAGAACGAAAATATCAAAAACATGACGACATCTATCTTATGGTAAAACAAGTTAATCCTCTAAAGCGTAGCCTACAACAAAGAAGGCATAACTTATCAAACTTCGAACAAGTGATTCTAATTAAGGAATCAAAACTTGTTTAATGTTTATGAATCACAAATGAAGTTATATTTTTTTTTTTGAATTGTTTAGTAATAGGTTAAGACCTATGTTGAAAACGAACTATAAAAATTACTTGACTCTCTTTCAAAGATATGTAAAATATGATTAGGGTTTTTACTAATCTAAACACTCAGTAACATTTTTTTAATGATGAATTTATGGAGTGGTTACACTTTTCTGGTACGAATTTACATAATTCAATTATTCTAGGTGATATATAACTCACACTTGCACCTATATCAATCAAAATGGAAACATGTTGAATTTTTACCATACCTTCGATCTCAAACATTTAAGTTTGATGGTCTTCTTGTATATTTTACAATGTAGCGTTGATTATGGGAACGCTCCTTGGCATGTCTCCAACTACAACAACTTTCTGAATGGATTGAACATTAAAGTTTTTCTTTCTTATAGGACAGTCTTTGAAATAATGTGTCTTGTCACATTCCCAACATTTTAAGGGTTCCCTGTGTGTTGAATTCTTATTAAAAAAGGTGGGAGGTTCTATTTCTTTAGCTACATACTTCTGTGGGTTAAACTTTTTATGGTTATTGCCTTGATACCCTATATAATTATTCCCATTGTTTTTGTTGAATTTATTATTTTTCCTTATTTGATCCAAATTATCTTGTCTTTTATTCTTCCATTTTGGTATATTTTCTCTTTTAATTTTATTCTGGTCTAAACAAAAAATCGCCTTTCTTATCGCTTTGTCCAACATCATCATATCTTCATACTCAATCCGCTCTTTAAAAAAGACAGGAAAAAAACTGAGAAAAATGAAATATTTTTTGTTTTTCATCAATTATATAAGGTACATAACGAAGCAGTCTCATAAATTTATTAGAGAGCTCTTTCATTGTCATAGATCCTAGTATTAAGTTATAAAACTATTTATTCTTCTCTTTGTAATACTGTTTTGAAAGGGTTTTTTTTTAAATTATTTTTAAATATTTTCCAAGTTACATATCTTTCCTTTATCCCCTTTACTTTCTTTATATCCTTCCACCATATATTTGTTTTTCTAGTAAAATTATATATGGCCATTTTAGCTTTTAGTTCATCGTCGTAATTGTAGATTTGGAAGTATTTCTTGATCTCGGACAACCTAGATTTCGCTTATTCTCCTTTTTCAATTTCATCATTAAACATTGGTGGTTTAATATTTTTAAACTTCTTGGATATTTATTCATATGGATTGTATTTATTTTTCTCTTTATTATCATCACTACTTTCAATGGAATCTTGTTGTGTTCTTGTGTGACGTTTGGTTGATGCTTCACTGGAAGTTTCAGCCCTATGACTGGAAAATTCTAGCTTATTTCCCTTATGTTTGTAAGGTGTAGTTTTTGGTAGTTTATGTTCTGATTCTTTGTTTTTATCCTTTTCATGACTATGCATTTTATCTAGTATCATATTATTTAGTTCCTCCTGAGCCTTCAGGATTCGTTCATTATAGTCCCTATCTCTTTTTAATTCCAACCTTATTTATTTAACTGTTTTCTGCAAGTCATATTTATTAACTTGACTTTCATTTAGGTAGACCCAAATTTCACCCTCCCTTATATTATCTTCTTCATTATTCACAGGGTTTCTAGGTTGGGATTCTTCTTCAATGGACATCCCTGCATATGCCATACTTTCCTACAAAATCAATTAATTCTTCTCTTCATGTTTTGTAAGCTAATTAAATGACAAATAAAGTAAAATTAGTTTTTTGGTTTCTTTAGTAGGTTTAGTGTTGAGTTGGTTCAAACCTAGTGCTGTAACCATGCTCCAATACCATTCTATAACACACCTCAAAAATCCATAATAAAAAAACCTTATATAACATATATCTAAACACACATGATTAAAATCCCTAACTATAACAGGGCATTATTGAACTTTGAGAGTTTATTGCACATTCTTCGCGTTACATGTTCGATCAACCTTTCCTAAGACTTAGAATATAATTTAAACAATTAGTTTCAAATCACTCCAATGTTTAATCCTATTTTTCTAAGTTCATTGTCCTTTATGTAGTTATTATTCCACGGTAATCACTCTACAATAAACATTCCGCAATTTTTCCTTTTGAAATGTTCCTTCCAAAATGATCATTCCACAAGTTTTCCTTCCGCAAGGATCTTTCAAACAACTACAGAATGTTGACTGTGGGACTCAATTAAACTAGAAGAAAAAATAATCTTCTGCAATGATCCTGTCGCAATGCAGATTGCGGATTTCTAGTGTAATTTTTAACATTTTATAATTTTTATTCTGCATTTTACCCTATACAAATAGCCTTCCACAAGGATCCTTCAACAATGCATATTGGGGTTTGCGGATGAAATTTTTCTTTTCCATTTTACCCTCTACAAATAGTCTTCCACAACGATCCTTCTTCAATGTGGATTGAGGATTGCGGGTTACATTTTAACTCTTTAGAAATTTTTCTTCCGCAATTAATCTTCCCCAATAGAGATTGCATATTGTCGGTTGTATTTTTGACTTTTTTGAATTATTGTTCTGCAATTACACTAGTACAAAATCGAAAATTAATGACTAAAAAAATGACTTAAATCAGGCTATAAATGATTATTTTTGAGTCGGTGACTAATAGTAGCTAATTTCCACTATCTTATAACTAGTTGTATTCACTTATTCATTAATAGCTTTACGTATTAGTCATTGATAGTCAATTATTTAGTCACTGATTTAGTAACTGGTTGCAGCAATTAATGACCAAATATATGACTAAATAAACTACAAGATGATAACATATTAATGAATAAGCTAAATATGACTAAAAGTTAGTCATGCTATAAGGTACAAGAAATTATCTACTAATAGTTGTATATATGCAAATTTAGTCATTTTCATAGTCACAAATTTATGATAGGGTATGGAGGAATCGAACCACCAACCTCCTGCCTATACTTAGGCAAGTTCTCTACCATTGAGCCAACACCCTTTAAAAAGTTGTTACTGCTTAATAATGATGATATTCAAACAAATTTTAAATCATTCAAGCATACAAAGTAATGATTATCAAGTTACTATATATCCATAATAGCTTACCATGTACTAGTATTTCAAGTCATTTCTGCACTTAATAAATGCATTTGAAATACTTGAAGGACTATTACAAGGTAATACATTATGTATCTATAGTAACTTGATAATCATTATTTTGTATGTTAATTCATCACATTCTACACAAACAAATATTTTCAATGATAACCAATCCAAGCATTAGTGTGTTCGACAATCCAATCTCCCCCTTGAGTAAACAATTTAATTGCAATGTTATAGCTATTGTCCATGCAATGATCAAGTTTTTAAACTTCCAAGATGTCCCCAACAATGTATTTCAACCAAAATCCAACATATACAAAAATTATATAAGAATACTCACAAAACATATTGGCATGCTTTTGTTATTTGAGTGCCACTCTAAGTAATATTTCTTAAAATCAAATGATACTAACATAACTATTTTCAAATCCAACATATATAACAAAAAAATGTAGAAGAAATACTTTGAGGAATACAAGGGGAAGATATTGGAATGCTTGTACTATTTTAGTGCCACTATAAGCCATATTTCTTGCAATGAAAGGATACGAATAAGATTGATTTTATCTCACAACCAAAAACATTTTCATAAGATCATAACCATCAATGTTATGAATTTTTTGTGGGGAGTGATTTTCCCATATAAAGGGATTGATGTCACAATGATATATAGGAAGAAAGGTAAGTAAATCCATGGTCAAAATATTCCATGCCCAAAATTTCTTGAATTAACCCCGAAACCATTTCCCACCCAAAACTATGTTGGAAAAAGAAATGCACCATTCACAAGGCAAATACAGGAGCTCCAAAAATTGCTTTCAGAGACTCCATAAAAAATTGATGCTTACAAACCATTAGTCTGAGTGGTCTCCAACTGTAATACTCTAGTTTTGACCCCGTTTGCATTAAAAGGTACATGATGTATATTTTGTAATTAATCGTGGTGTGGAGCTAAAGGAAAAAGCCCTACCATCGATTTGGTTGTGTATGTTTCGGCAATAGGGATTGTTGCCGATGGTATATCATGCTATCTGGCACATTAGATTTTTGGCATCATGTAAATATGGACATTAATTAAAATAAACCTACAACCAGCTACGATGTTGCAATGTTAAATGAAAAGGGCATGATTCCTAAGGTTAAGGGGGGGAATTGTCTAACCTGTGAGAGCCATTGGGAGTTTTCCATGTGTTGACCACCCATTAAACTTCTGTTGTTCAATTAGTTGGGAGAAATTATGGCTGGGGAGTGGTGGGTTGAAGGATTGCCAATCTTTTGCCCACGTACACTCCACCAGCGGGCTCACTCTTCTCATGCGGAGGGCAGGGGGACGGTCACCACTCTCTCCACTCTTCCACTCGTGGTTTTGTCTTGACCATCTCACATAGGTAGGGGTCTACTCTATTCACCTTCTCATGTGCAGGAAGTTCGGATGGTCTTCCACACACAGAGGGGAGATAAAAGGGATCCATGATTCTATGTGTGGGGGTTCGTTCTCCCTTCTCTCGCTGATTGCTAGTCTGTGGATCTGTTCTTCCTATCGTTCATGCAGGGGATCATTTTCCCTTTTCCCATTATTGGAATGTGTAAGCCATTCACACCCAGGGGTTGTGTGTATGTGTGTTACTCTCATGGATTTGTGGTCTGCATACCTGTTTTTCCCTTGTTCAGGATTGAGAATCAAACTTCTCTCCCGTTTTTAGGATGTGTAATGTTTTTGTGGCTTAGCCGTGAGATCGGTTGCTGTTCTTCCCCTGAAACTGTGGATTGTTGTGGTTTTCCCCCATGTTGTTCATTATTGTGAATGCAATCACCTTTTGGGTGCCGCTGACTTGTTTTGGCCATGCTAGGGCCAAGAATAACTCTGAATTGTCTTGTCTGATTTGAGCTGTGTTCACCCTTTCATTTGGGGTTGTCACCCTGTTGTCTTTATCTTCTTCAAAGAGCTGTGAACGGCTTGTTTTACTACGGGTATGTAGTGGTTGGTCTTCGGACTATTAAGAGCGGGATTAGAGGCTGGGTATGCTTGAGAAACCTGGTGTTTGGGAGCCACTAAGACAGATTTTGACTGCTGGATTTATTCTCCACAACCCTTGAAGATTATTGGGAAGGGAAGTCAGGGCCTGAGTGTTAGTTTTTCAAGATTTAAGCTAGCATTATATGGATCTTTAACTGAGAGAGCAACAAGGATAGCAATCAAACACAAGAGACAATGAACACAATATTTTTCCTTAGGGAAACCATAAATGGAGAAAACCCCACAACTTCCTCAGAGATAGAATCAGCACAAAACGTAAAACCCCAAAACAGTAAGATGCACTCCTGACAGCAGTAACCTTCTTCTTCTCTAGCCCCAGTGTCTTCTCCTTCCTCAACTATGTGCTACACTTGAGTGTGTATGTGATGTGTGCTAAATAGAAAGTTTGGCTCTCTATTTATACTAATCTCGACATGGATAAAACCCTACTATAGCTGATCTCTACTAGGAGAGTCTAATAACCCTAGTGCCCTAGAACTACGGGGACTTTAACCCTTAGACAATCAGAGGGTTATCCACAATGACTTGACATGACTTCTTTACATTATTGATTCTCCTAATAGAAACATAGGGGCATGACATGACATGATAACATCCTGGAATAAACATCGGGTTACAATAGATAAGAAATACAAGTGAATACATTCCGAAGTTACAATTACATCAACACTCCCTCTTAACTAGGAAGGTATTCTCTCGACACAATTTTCATCACTGGTCTTCTTCTCTGGATCTTCTCATCATCTGCATCTCCAAGTCATATTGTCATCAAGTCATCTTTATCTTCATGCCATCTTCATCTGGGTCTGAATCATTACTTGATCTAGATCATCATCAGTGGATCATACTCGATCTGAAACATCACTGGATCATACTCGATCTAGAACATCACTGGATCATACTTGATCTAGAACATCTTTGGATCATACTCAATCTAGGACATCACTGGATCATACTCGATCTGGAACATCATCACTAGATTTGGATCATCACTCGATCTGGATCATCATCATTGGATCTGGATCATCACTCGATCTGGATCATCATCACTAGATCTGGATCATCACTGGATCTAGATCATCACTGCTGGATCTAGATCATCACTTGATCTGGATCATCATCACTGGATCTAGATCATCACTCAATATGTATCATCACTGTTGGATCTGGATCATCACTTGATCTGGATCTCACCGAGTCATCATAACTAGATCTAGTTCATAGCTCGATCTGGATATCCTCTGGTCACCATCATATGTGCTATCTCATGATTCTTCTCATCACAGGAAGTTCGATAGAGCCATCCTTCTTTCATGCTGGGTGTATGCCTACCTCCTCGTAGGTCTTTGGTAGCCCTTACATCTGACCTACTCGTCAGAATGGCCAGCACTCACATCGAACCTACTCGTCAGAAAGGCGGTATCCCTTACATCTAACCTACTCATCAGAATGGATAGCACTCACATCTGACCTTCTTGTCAGAAAGGTGGTAGCCCTTACATTTGACCTACTCATCAGAATGGCCAGCACTCACATCTGACCTACTCATCAGAAATGAGGTAGATCTTATATCTAATCATATAGGACTTAATCCTACAATCGCATCAGAATGGCCAGCACTCACATCTGACCTACTCATCAGAAAGGCAGTAGCCCTTACATCTATGTAGGAGCTCATCCTACATCAGAATGGCTAGCACTCACATCTAACCTACTCGTCAGAATGGCGGTAGCCCTCACATCTGACCTACTCGTCAGAATGGCCAACACTCACATCTGACATGGGAGGAGCCTAATCCTTTAGCCATGGCAGAATGGCACAGCCCTTACATTTGACCTACTCGTCAGAATGGAGGTAGCCCTTACATCTGACCTACTCATCAGAATGGCCAGCACTCACATCTAACATGGGAGGAACTTAATCCTTTAGCCATGACAGAATAGCTCAGCCCTTACATCTCACCTACTCGTTAGAATGGCTTCTGGACTTGTCACTTCCCCTTGGAAGGGACCTTGATCTGGAGAACACCAAGCTTCTCCTTGAAGTGCTCGAACTTCACTCTGGCTAGTGGTTTTTTCAACACATCATCTATCTGATCATTCGTCGCAACATACTGGAGCTTCAATGCTCCCCTCTGCACCATATCCCTGATATAGTGATACTTGATCTCGATATGCTTTGACTTGTCATGGAACACTGGATTCTCTGACAACTTCACGCAACTCTGGTTGTCACAATGTATACAAGTAGCATCCATCTGGAGATCAAATAAATCAGATAGTAGCTTCCTTATCCATACTGCCTCACAACTAGCTGAACAGGCTGCAACATACTCTACTTCAGTTGTACTCAGTGCCACACAGGATTGCTTCCTGCTAAACCAAGAGATCACACCTAATCCCATACTGAAGAAACACCCTGAAGTGCTCTTCCTATCGATGGCACTGCCTACCCAATATGAATCAACATAACCCTCCAGTTTAATCTTCTAATTCACATCGTACTTGAGCCCATAATCAACTGTACCCCTCAGGTACCTTAGAACAAGCTTTGCAGCAATCAAGTGAACATTTCTCAGATCTGTCAAGAACTGGCTCAAGGTGTTCACAGCAAAGCAAATGTTTGGTCTTGTGTTCGTCAGGTACATCAAGGACCCAATCATCTGATGATACATCGTAGCATCAACCGAACCTAATGAAGCATCACTTAATAGCTTCAAGTTCAATGCCATAGGTGTGGCCATAGCCTTGCAGTCCATCATCCCAAACCTCTTTAGGATCTCTACTGCATACTTCCCTTGTCCAAGAAATATTCCATCCGCACTCTGCCACACCTCTATACCTAGAAAATAATGCATCATTCCCAAGTCCTTCATCTTGAACTCAGCAGCAAGATTTCTCTTTGTATCAGCAATCAACCCATCCATACCTGTCACAAATAGATCATGTACATACAGTAGAAGCATTACTGGGTCTCCATATTCAACCTTGTAACAAAGGTTGGAATTTGCTTTACTTTTGGTAAAGCCCAAACTGGATAGAAAGCTATCAATTATGCCGTACCATGTCCCGGGTGCCTGTTTCAAACCATACAGGGATTTCTTCAATCTGCACACATGAGACTCCATGTCATGTGTCTCAAAACCAAGGGGTTGTTCTACGTACACTTCATCTTCCACTACACCTTTCAAGAAAGCAGTCTTGACATCCATCTGGTGTATCTTCAATTTCATCATTGCAGCCAAAGCAAGTACTGATCTAATGGAAGTGTATCTGGCTAAAGGTGTAAAGGTTTCTTCATAATATATTCCTTCTTTCTGAGAGAAACCTCGAGCCACAAATCTTGCCTTATATTTTTCTATGCTACTGTCTATAGCATGTTTGATATTGTAGATCCATTTGGAAGTTACAACTGACTTCCCTCTTGGTCTTGGAACAACATCCCAAACATCATTCTTCATGATCGATTGGTATTCTTCGATCATAGCATCCTTCCATTTTTTTCGTTCTGTCGCTTCTTCATAACCGGAAGGTTCTTTATCAATGAAAACACATAGTAATGCTACATACCCGGAGCAAGTTTTGGTCCTCTTTCTTTCTCTGGGATTCTCTTCTGGAGCCCCATATCTTTCTGCACCTTGGATAAGTTCTCATAGCCAAGTAGGTTTCCTCTTATGAGGATTCTTCTCCAAAGGTGGATCTACAGGTCTTTGTGGTTCTTCAAATTCATGATCTTCTTCTTGAGCTTCTTCAATATTCATGGTTGTATCATGAATTCTTGGTGCTTATGCTTCTTCGGATTCTTCAGCAAGTTTCTTTCTGGATTTGTTGTAAGCTGTATCTTCATCAAATGTCACATCCCTGCTAATGTCAATCTTCTTGAATCCTGGGAAATATATTCTGTAAGCCTTCGAGCTTTCAAAGTATCCCACAAATATACCCTTCTTTCCTGAAGGATCTAATTTAGTCCTCTTCTCTTTTGGAATGTGTATGTACACAGGACATCCAAATATTATGAGATGGTTGACTTCTAGTTTCTTGCCAGAGAAGACTTCTTCAGAATTCTTGTTCTCAAGTACTCTATGTGGAGTACGGTTCTGTACATACACCATTGTTCTAGCAGCTTCTACGCAAAGATGCATAGGAAGGTCTTGATCATGAAGCATTGCTTTTGTAGCTTCCATGATAGTTCTGTTCTTTCGTTCTGCAATCCCATTCTATTGTGGATTATAAAGAGTAGACAACTCCCTCTTAATCCCTGATTCTTTGCATAGCTCTTTGAACTCATTTGAAGTGAATTCTTCGCCATTATTTGATCGAAAGGTCTTGATCTTCTTTTCAGTGTGGTTCTCGACCAAGGCTTTGAATTCCTTGAACTTGCTGAATACTTCGTCTTTGTTCTTCATGAAATAAACCCATTTTTTCCTAGAAAAATCATCAATAAAAGAAACATAATATGCATACCCGCTTAGTGAGTTTGATGACATAGGACTGCATACATCGGAGTGGATGATTTCCAAGATTCCTTTTGCTTTGCTTTCACTACTTGTAAATTTCTTCTTTGTATTCTTTCCTTTCTCACATCCTTTGCAGACCCCATCATGTTTTGCTTGGATCTCTGGAAGACCTTCAATAGCTTTGCTTGCAATAGGTAGTGCTCTGTAATGCACATGTGCAAGCCTTCTATGCCAAAGTTCACTTGGCACTACTGTGTCATGGACCGAGGCTTTTTTCAGATGACCCTTTAGTTTGTACAATCCTCCTTCTTGTTCTCCAATCACCACCACATCATCGATAGTCTTTCCTTTTGGCCACATGATGACTTGACCATCCATTAGAGGAAATTTGAGGTCTAAAATGGGCCTTATAAGAAAACGTGCCAAAATAAGTTTTTATGAGTTGGAATTCAAGAACCAATAGAATTTCAATAAAATAAGTCAACCATAATGGT